>NW_022639310.1:0-69938 GCF_010993605.1 Petromyzon marinus
TATTCCCCATAGCACCCCTACACAAACACTAATACCACCACCACTACTACCACTAATACCAACACCATTATACCACTAATACCAACACCACTATACCACTAATACCACCACCACTACTACCACTAATACCAACACCACTATACCACTAATACCAACACCACTATACCACTAATACCAACACCACTATACCACTAATACCAACACCACTACTACCACTAATACCAACACCACTACTACCACTAATACCAACACCACTACCAGTACAAACACTAATACCACCACCACTACTACCACTAATACCAACACCACTATACCACTAATACCAACACCACTACTACCACTAATACCAACACCACTACCAGTACAAACACTAATACCACCACCACTACTACCATACTACCGCTGTGCCCCACGGTGCCCCCCCAGCTGTGGTACAACGTCACCGTGCTGGAGGACGTCGCGCCAGGAGTCTTCATGCTGAGCGTTTCCGCCCGTGACTCCGACCTCGGCCCTAACGGCACCGTCAAATACTCGCTGCACGACGCCGGAGCGACGCTCTTCCGCTTGCACCCCGTCAGCGGTAACACTCCTCCTGTCACTCGCACGGTCGCACTCCTCTCACACTCCTCTCGCTCTCATAGTCGTTAGGGTCGGGATCAAACCCACGAGCTCCTGCGTACCAGGCGTGGTAGTTAACATCTCATGGCCACCGTGGTGATGATGATGATGAGAGAGACGCAAACTCCAAATTTACAGCAGCAGCCAGGGTGGGGGTCGGGATGGAACCCACGATCTCCTGCCTACCAGGCGAGGTGGTTATCATCATCGCCACAGCGGCTATGAGATGTTGGGAGAGGCGTAAACTCCAAATGTACAGCGGCAAGCGTCGTCGGGGTAGGGATCGAACCCACCACCTCCTGCGTACCGGGCGAGGTGGTTAACGTCTCTCTCGTCGGCGCGGACCCCGCGTAGGGAAGCTCTTCACGCTGGCGCCACTGGACCGCGAGGCCGCCGCGGTTCACGCGCTCACCGTGGCCGCGACCGACGGGGGCGGCCGCTCCTGCCGGGCGGAGGTCCTCGTGAGGGTGGAGGACGTGAACGACTCGGCCCCGCGCTTTCTCGCGGGGTCGCCCCCCCGCGCCGTCGCCCTGCGTTGGCGCCGCGCCGGCGTGGGCACGGCTGTGACGAGCGCGCGCGCCGTCGACTCCGACCTGGGTACGGCGACGACGAAATCGACGACGAAGATGACGATGACGACGATGACGTTCACGCGCACGCACGTGAGTGTATACATTATGGGGAGTGGCGGTGTAGCGGTCAGCGCTATGCCGCGCTACGAACCCCGGCGACCGGGGTTCGATTCCCACTCACGGCCAACATCGGTGACGATTATCTGAACTGGTCCTGGGCCTCCCCTAGGTCGACTCGGCCTCAAATGAGTACCTGGCGCGGTGTGTAAACATCGCCAGTAGGGAGGCAACGGCGGCCGGGCGTGGTGCTGGCCACCCACCCGGCCTTTATAGGTGCTACTCGCTGACAGCACTTGCCCCAAAAGTCTGAGGCTACACGTGGGATCTTTGGCTTTGGCGATCTGGACACATTCCCATCGGTGAGCTCCTCCGGCAGGCGAGGCTGCGTTGGCTGGGTCACGTAGCCCGCATGCCCAGCCACCGCATGCCGAAACAGCTTTTGTTCGGCCGGATCGAAGGGGCTAAACGGGCGCGGCACGGGCTAGAGAAGAGATGAAGTGATGTGGTACAGGAGGACGTGGAGCTGAGTGGACTTGCCGATGACTGGTACCAGTGGTGTCAAGATCGGCCTCTGTGGAGGAGGCTCGTGAAGGACGCTACTGGGCAGTTGGAGGCAGTCGCCCTCCAACAACAATGGAGGGCGGAGGAGCGACGCTCACAACAACGAGCGGAGCACCGGGTAGCTAAAGCACAGCTGGTTGGCACAGTAGGGAGCACAGGTGGTGCATCAGCAGTCATCTCAGTCAGTCGACCCGTGGCACCTGGGCCTGCCCCGTGACCTCCTGCCAGCGGGCGTTCGACACTTCACGTGACTGCCTCAAGGTGCACGTGGCCTGGCACAAGCGCCGTGGTGACGCCACCGCCACTTAGTGGCGAATGGCGGTTGTTGTTGTTGTCGTGTGTTTTAGGCCCCCGCCGCGGGGTGACTAACTCTCTGCTGGACTCGGCCGGCGACCGCTTCGCCATCGACGTCCGCTCGGGCCTCATCGTCGTCAAGCGTCCACTGGAGCGCCGTGCCCTCTACAACCTCACGGTGGTCGCCCGCAGCGCCGGGGGGGGGGGCTCGGCGCCTTCCGCCACCGCGGCGATTTCCGTGTCCCTCCGTGACGACAACGACGACGTCGCCGCCCCGGCGTTCCTGCGGCCGGCTTGCCGCGTCGCCGTGCCGGAGGACGCGGCGCCGGGCACCGCGGTCGTCACCGTGGCGGCCGCCTTCGGCGGGGCGGGCGCGCCGAATTACGGCATCGCCGGCGGCAACGAGCTCGGGGCATTCGGAATCGACCGGAGGCTCGGTGAGAGACGCGGCACGGGGCGCAGACGGCGGCCCTCTTGGGTCTCTGTCTCGCACAGAGACCCATAGACTCACGCAGAGACCCGTGCTGTGTGCGTGCTGCGTGTGCGTGCTGTGTGCGTGCTGTGTGCGTGCCGTGTGTGTGCATGCCGCGTGCTGTGTGTGTGCTGTGTGTGTGCGTGCCGTGTGTGTGCGTGCCGCGTGCTGTGTGTGTGCTGTGTGTGTGCGTGCCGTGTGTGTGCGTGCCGCGTGCTGTGTGTGTGCTGTGTGTGTGCTGTGTGCGTGCGTGCTGTGTGTGTGCTGTGTGTGTGCTGTGTGTGTGCTGTGTGCGTGCGTGCTGTGTGTGTGCGTGCTGTGTGCGTGCGTGCCGCGTGCTGTGTGTGTGCTGTGTGTGTGCTGTGTGCGTGCGTGCCGCGTGCTGTGTGTGTGCTGTGTGTGCTGTGTGCGTGCGTGCTGTGTGTGCTGTGTGTGTGCTGTGTGTGTGTGCTGTGTGCGTGCCTGCTGTGTGTGCGTGCCGCGTGCTGTGTGTGTGCTGTGTGTGCTGTGTGTGTGCGTGCTGTGTGTGCCGTGTTGCCCCAGGCGTCATAAGCGTCGTGGCAAGGACCCTGGACTACGACAAGCGCCGCCACCACTACCTGACGGTGTGGGCCGCCGACGACGACGACGGCAACGACGACGGAGGGGCGGCGACCTCGCCGAGCGCCGTCACCGTGGTGACCGTGGACGTCACCGACGTCGACGAACCGCGGTTCGTCGCGAAGAGCGCCGTCGTCGGGGAGGAGGAAGTCCTGCCTGGTGACGCCATCGTCACGGTAACGGCGTCGACCCGTGACGATGCCGGTTACGTCGTCGCCAGACCGTCGTCACGGTGACGGCATTAACCTGTAACATCGCGTTTAGGTCGTCACTAAACCAGCAGCAGCAGCAGCAGCATGATGATGATCATGGTGGGTGGTAGTGTTTGTGTTGTGGTTGAAGCTGTCTATCTGCGGTGGTTGTGTTGTGATTGAAGCTGTCTCGCGGTGTTTGTGTTGTGATTGAAGCTGTCTATCAGCGGTGGTTGTGGTTGAAGCTGTCTCTCTGCGGTGATTGTGTTGTGGTTGAAGCTGTCTCTCTTGTGGTGTTGTGGTTGAAGCTGTCTCTCTTGCGGTGTTGTGGTTGAAGCTGTCTTTCTTGCTGTGTTTGTGTTGTGGTTGAAGCTGTCTATCTGCGGTGGTTGTGGTTGAAGCTGTCTCTCTTGCGGTGTTGTGGTTGAAGCTGTCTCTCTGCGGTGATTGTGTTGTGGTTGAAGCTGTCTCTCTTGCGGTGTTTGTGTTGTGGTTGAAGCTGTCTCTCTTGCGGTGTTGTGGTTGAAGCTGTCTCTCTCTGCTGTGTTTGTGTTGTGGTTGAAGCTGTCTCTCTTGCGGTGTTTGTGTTGTGGTTGAAGCTGTCTCTCTTGCGGTGTTTGTGTTGTGATTGAAGCTGTCTCTCTTGCGGTGTTTGTGTTGTGGTTGAAGCTGTCTCTCTTGCGGTGTTGTGGTTGAAGCTGTCTCTCTTGCGGTGTTGTGGTTGAAGCTGTCTCTCTCTTGCAGTGTTTGTGTTGTGGTTGAAGCTGTCTCTCTTGCGGTGTTGTGGTTGAAGCTGTCTCTCTTGCGGTGTTTGTGTTGTGATTGAAGCTGTCTATCTGCGGTGGTTGTGGTTGAAGCTGTCACTCTCGTGGTGTTGTGGTTGAAGCTGTCTCTCTTGCGGTGTTTGTGTTGTGATTGAAGCTGTCTATCTGCGGTGGTTGTGGTTGAAGCTGTCTCTCTCGCGGTGTTGTGGTTGAAGCTGTCTCTCTTGCGGTGTTTGTGGTTGAAGCTGTCTCTCTTGCGGTGTTTGTGTTGTGATTGAAGCTGTCTATCTGCGGTGGTTGTGGTTGAAGCTGTCTCTCTCGCGGTGTTGTGGTTGAAGCTGTCTCTCTTGCGGTGTTTGTGTTGTGATTGAAGCTGTCTATCTGCGGTGGTTGTGGTTGAAGCTGTCTCTCTCGCGGTGTTGTGGTTGAAGCTGTCTCTCTTGCGGTGTTTGTGGTTGAAGCTGTCTCTCTCTGCTGTGTTTGTGTTTTGTGTTTTGTGCCACCGCCGTCTGTCTCCTTCACCGTCGCATCATCCGTAGAGCGGAGCAGCCGGCGACGCCAG
This sequence comes from Petromyzon marinus, assembly GCF_010993605.1. NCBI lineage: Eukaryota > Metazoa > Chordata > Hyperoartia > Petromyzontiformes > Petromyzontidae > Petromyzon > Petromyzon marinus. The sequence goes on from NW_022639310.1 coordinate 4,695, forward strand.
CAGCGAGGAGGAGGAGTAGGAGGAGATTGCCGCGTCCTCACCGCTGCCGGCCGGTGGGCGGCGGGTCCACGTTTGACCGACGGAGCCCCTCGCTCGCTCGCTCGTTGCGGGAGCGTGTCCGCGTGCAGATCACTCAACTCGAGGCTGACGGATGTTGTTTTATTGTTGGTGCCTAATTGTACGTCGCCGCTTGGGCGATGCACCCCGCCAGGCGAGGATCGCACGCCTCCAACGTATCCGCTGTCGGTTAGCATCGGAGAGGACTCGTGGCTCGGCTCGGGCAAACGTTAGCTGCCACGGCAGTGCCCCGGTGCCATTGAATTAAAGCCCCTCCTCCTCGTTTTATTTGTGTTGCAAGACAATTAGCATTTTGCTGTGCGGTGCGGAAACAAAAAGCCGATTGCCCGCCGAGTAAGGGGCTGTTATCTTTGTTTTTTGTTCAATGTTTTTTCTTCGAAACACATCGGCTCTGGTAGATGTTACTAAACCCGAAATCTTTTAATTTGCCACTGATAACGGTGCGTTGGATGCTCGCACTACTCTCTCTGTCCGCTGTAAAATTAACTCGATGCGTTCCCTCGTCAGTTCTTTCCTCGGATTCTCTGCGAGCACCATCGACCCCCCCCGTTGCACTGGAGCGGAGTGCCATTAAACAGCATCTCTTTTTTATTCTTAGTTTTTTTCGGTAAAGTCACGTTGAAGAGAAACAACAAAATAACAAAATATATATAAAACAATAAAAAAAATTCTCACGACGTTTCGACCATAACTCAAACGGTCATCATCAGGTGTGTCGGTTTGCATAAATTTATTTTGAAAACGGCATATTTATTTATATATATAAATAACGTTTGCGTCACGCGCAACGATGGCAGTTTGCCAGGACTAGTCCATCTATTTTTTGAAAAGAGGAGGGGGGAGACGAAATTTGTTTTTATGTATGCTGTCTGAAAGGCACTGTAAGCGTGAACAATCAATCAAGAACTGAAATGATTTATCAAATCTTTCCAATGATTGCTAAGATAGAATCCATCTTCTCGGTTGAAATTGTCTCTGTGTTTGTATATGTGGATAGCCTCATGAACGAATCTCTCATGGAAGCCAGATGGCTTACAAAGAACCTCCGTCTTGGAAAAGTCAATGGCATGTGATCCTACTGAATTAGAACAATGATCTGCTACGGCCGAGGTGTTGGTCCTACCGTGTTTAAGGTCTGCTTTATGTTCACGAATGCGGTCCGAGATATGGCGTTTGGTTTCTTCAATGTAACTACTACCACAGAGGCAACTTAGTTTGCATTTTGACTGCTTGTGTTGTGGTTATTGCAAACACGATGCCTTGAATAAAGGTGTCAGTTTTTGTGCCAGTTAAAAGGGTAAAACCTATTTCTAAGTCACCCCCTGTGAGTGGCTGGCTAAAGTGCCATCTGTTGAGGAAGTACTGAAGGCGTTCCGGAGTCTGAGACCAGGAAAGGCAGCGGGTAGAGATGATCTCCCAAGCGAAATGCTGAGAGAGGGTGGCGTTTGTGCACAAACTGCCCTTTATGACATCATAACAACAGCCTGGACCACTGGACGGGTTCCGCAGGATTGGAAGGATGCCCTGGTGGTCCCCCTCTTTAAGAAGGGGGACCGCACAGACTGTAACAACTACAGGGGCATCTCACTCGTCAGTGTGCTGGGAAAGGTCCTGGCAAGGATTATTCAACATCGCCTTGCCAGGCACGCTGAGGAAAGGCTTGTGGAGCCCCAATGCGGTTTCAGGAAAGGGTGGTCCTGCACAGATGCCATATTTTCTGTCCGTCTGCTACAGCAAAGGTGTAGGGAATTCCAGCAAGACCTACATCTCTGGTTTATTGACCTGGTCAAGGCCTATGATACCATCAGTAGGCCTGGGCTCTGGGTTGTTCTTCGTGCTTTTGGAGTCCCTGACCATCTGCTCACGATCATTAAGGACCTTCATGATGGTGAGCGGGCCCGGGTAAAACTACGTGGCTGGGAGTCAGAGCCATTCCCTGTACACCTTGGGGTGCGACAGGGATGTCCTCTGGCTCCCACATTATTTAACATCTATTTTGACCACGTAGTTCGTGAAGCCTTCAATAGCTATACCGGGGGAATCTCCATTTGGTACAGATATAATGGGAGGCTGATCGATGCCCGGGTGCGGTAAAGGGATGGCTCCTTATTACTCAACCACGTTATGCATGCCGATGATTTGGTAATAGCTGCTCATTGAGAGGAGGAGTTGGAGACGCTGCTGCTGAGACTGGAGCGTGCCACTAAGAGATGGGGCCTTACCATCAGCCCCACCAAAACTAAGCACCTGCCTGGGTATTTTGTACCATCGTACACTCCACCCCCACAGCTCCCAATCGGTGATGGGGCAGTTGTGGAGAGAGTGGAGAGTTTCCCATACCTGGGCAGTGTGCTTATGACCGGCTCCAGTTTAACAGCAGAGGTCTCACTCCGAATCAGTCGAGCGGCAATATCTTTTCATCGGTTGCGTAACGCTGTGTGGAAGCTACCTGGTCTGTCGCTCCGCACTAAGCTTCAGGTCTTCTCGGCCACGGTCATTCCCTCCCTTCTCTACGCTTGCGAAACGTGGACCCCCCTAATGGAACATCTTCACCAGTTAGAAACATTTAGGCTAGCCTGCCTACGATCCATCCTGGGTTTAACCAGGCTGGATTGTGTGAAGAGCTCACAAATCTTAGAAAGATCTGGGAAAGGTCCCATCGTTGAGCTCCTCCGGCAGGGAAGGCTGCGTTGGCTGGGTCATGTAGCCCGCATGCCCAGCCACCTCATGCCGAAACAGCTTTTGTTCGGCCGGATCGAGGGGGCTAAACCGGCACGGCACGGGCTAGAGAAGAGATGGAGTGATGTGGTACAGGAGGACGTGGAGCTGAGTGGACTTGCCGATGACTGGTACCAGCGGTGTTAAGATCGGCTTCTATGGAGGAGGTTCGTGAAGGACGCTACTGGGCAGTTCGAGGCAGTCGCCCTCCAACAACAACGGAGGGCGGAGGAGCGACACTCACAACAACGAGCGGAGCACCGGGTGGCTATAGCACAGCAGGTTGGCACAGTAGGGGGCATAGGTGGTGCATCAGCCAGTCATCTCAGTCGACCCATGGCACCTGGGTCCTCCCCGTGACCTGCCAGCGGGCGTTCGACACTTTACGTGGCCTCAAGGTGCACATGGCCTGGCACAAGCGTCGTGGTGACGTTACCGCCACTTAGTAGCGAATGGCGGTTGTGTGTGTATGCATGATGGTGTGTGTTGGTGTGTGTATGCGAGTATTTGTGTGAGTGTGTGTTGGTGTGTGAGTGTATGATGGTGTGTGAGTTTGTGTGTGCGAGTGTGTGTTGGTGAGTGTGTGATGGTGTGTGAGTGTATGATGGTGTGTTTGTGTGCGAGTGTGTGTTGGTGTGTGTACGATGACGGAGTGCACCTATCCTGGCACAAGCACCGTGGTGACGGCACCGCACTGCGCTATAAACCTGGGCCATTTGAGTTCGATTCCCGACTACGGCTACCATCAATGGAGAGTGATTTCTGAACTATCGTGGGTCTCGCCTAGGTCAACTCAGCCTTGAATAAGTACCTGCTCGGGTTTATTAAAATATACCGGCGGAGACAAATGCGTCCACGCGTGGTGCTGGCCAGGCCAAACCAACCCCTCGTGTTCCACGCCGGCCTTAATAGGTGCTCGCTAACAGCCCTTGCCACAACAGTCCGTGCAGGCACTCTGGAGGTGCTTTGCATTCGTCTGCGAGTCTGTGTGTTGGGTGAACATGGCCGAGTGAGTTTTGCGATGCAAGTGAGTGGTCGTGTGCGTGCGTTTCATTTCATGATCCCAGCGACTCCGATCACGGCCACCAACACACGAGTGACCATTATCCGAAGCCAGTTTCGGGGTCTACCCCTAGGTAGACTCGGCCTGAAAACGAAGGCCCGGCACGGTGGGTAAACATCGCCACGTTAGGGAGACAAAGGCGGCCGGGCGTGGTGTTAGACACCCATCCCTTCGTGTGGCGTGCCGGCCTTCACAGTTGCTCACTCACTGCACTTGTCCCAAAGTCTGTTCAGGCTCTACGGGGGATCTTTGTCTTTGTATGTGTGTGTATGTGTGTGTACGTGTATTTGGGTGAATGGGTGGGTGAACGGCTGGGTACATTCGTTGGAGGTTAGATGAGTGGACGGGTAGGTGAGTGCGAGTTTGGGTGAGGGGGTGGGTGAGTGGATGGGTAGATGAGTGGTAGATGGGGCGAGTAAGCGGGTGAGTGAATGAGTGAGTGGGTGTGCATTGGCGAGCGGATGGGTAGATGAGGGGTGGGTATATAGATGAGTGAGTGGATGGGTGAGTTAGTGGGTCAGTGGGTTTAAGCAGGTCTGTGGGTAGGTGGATTAGTGGACGGGCAAGTAGGCAGGTGAGTTGGTGGGTGAACGGGTAAGTGCTAGAGTGCGTGGCTAAGTGAGTGGGTGAGTGAGCGTATCAGGTGGGTGAGTGAGAATCGGGGAGTACGAGTGGTTGGGTGGGTGGATAGGTCGGAGTGTAGCTGAGTGAGGGCTAGGCAGCTTCGGTGAGTGGGTCGGGCTTTCACGACCAACATTATTATTCATAATTGGTTTTGTCTGGGTTAGGTCGAGTAAAAATGCGTTGAAAAACCGAACACAGGCAATGAATAACAAGCATCACGTGACTCAAACGTTAGCCAGATGTATCGCTGCTTCAGCGTTTCGCTGGAGGTGACACCCAGCACCATTGGGCTGTCAACAGGAACTCGGATCTCGCGTGAAAGCGCATCCTGATCCAGGTCCTGGAGTGGATGCCAAGACGCCAATGGCACAGTCGTGCACGTGGACCGAATTGAGGAGTTGGTTGTCGAATTTACTAGTTGGTTTCTAGTTGATTGGCCGGCTAGGTTAATGTAACAACCATATTCATTACTCTTTGGGTCTATCGGTGAAGTCACGTAGATATGAAAAAATCACGACGTTTCGATCGCAACGCAAAGCAAAGCAATCGTCTTCAGGTGAAAAAATACAGCGGGAGAACTGCTGAGGCAGGAAAAATATCACCTCAGCAGTATTTTTTCACCTGAAGACGATTGCTTGTGTTGCAATGGAAATGTCGTGATTTTTTATTATTATTTTTCTATCTACGTGACTTTACCGAAAGACCCAAAGAGTGTGAATTCCTGAAGTCACGAAAGCTTGAAGTCAAGATTTAACCTTATTAATTGTTATACAGCACAACCGTGAAAACCTACACAGTAGTTACTATGACTGTCTATGTTATCCATATGTGTAGTGGAGTAAACAATACGCAAAGGAATTTGCCACATACAGTACATACAGACAGACAAGGAGAACGGGTCACATGAGGTTGAACAGGTGGTCGAGTCACGGGTGGCGTAAACAACCCGAAGTAATTAAGGGAGTCGTGGCACGAGGGCTGTGATTGGTCGAGAGGCTGTTAGCGTTAAGTGGTGGCGTCTGAATGTCTGATGAAGGGGACAGGTGCGGGCTGGCGGAAAACGGCCAGCGAGCCATGTGGCAATTAAAGCTAATGCGAAAGGGGATAAAACGCGAGGTGATTTGAACGGAGAGAGAGTTGTTGCTGGGCAGTTGTTGGCGAGAGGTGGAGTGATGTGAAGAGGACAGCTGGCAATGTTAGGGAAGAATAGATAGAGAGCCGAACCCCAAAGACAGTAAATAGCAATAGGGAGAGTTAGCATTAGCGGAGAAAAATAGAGTCACTGTTTGTGAATAGATAGATGGAGTCATTGTGTGTGAATAGATAGATGGAGTCACTGTGTGAGAATAGACAGGCAGGCTACTGTGTGTGAATAGATAGAAGAAGAACCACTGTGTGTGGAAGGGAAGTCACTGCGTGTGAAGAGATAGCGGCGATACTGTGTGTGAGGGGATAGAAGACGAACCACTGTGTGTAGAAGGGAAGACATTGTGTGTGAAGAGATAGAGGAAGAAACACTGTGTGTGGAAGGGGATGCACGGACGATGCTGAAGTAAATCGGAGTGTCCGAGTTGGCGGAGCGCAAAGAGAATTACTGTGTGTACGGAACGATGGAATAATAGTGACGGCGGAAAAAGAGACGGTTGTCGTCCGAGTGAATTCACGGCACTACATTTGGTGTCAGAAAAAGTACGGAACACGCCACGATGTCAAGGAAAGCGGCAAATAAAATAAATGTGCCAGTGGACTCGGGCGGCGACAGCGACAACGACAATTTGCAGCCCGGCCAGATGGCCGGCAGTACTCCGGACGGCGACAGCGGTTCGGGTGGTGCTGAAGGCCTGGGATCGCCAGAGGATTGGCGAGTCCTCATGACCCAGTGGGAGGCCAGGATGGAGAAGTTGTCGGAGGAGTTCCAGAACTTCTTGACGGAAAACCGCATTCAACTACCCGTACCGGGTCCACCGCCAGAGGTTGCCGCTCAGCCGGAGTGGTTGGAAGATTCTGACGACGAAGACGACCAGTCGGCGGGACCGCCACGACGGCTACACGTACAATGATTTGAGGCCAAAGTGGGAGATTGGACGGCGTTCATACGAAGATTCCGTGCGGCTTACGAGTACCTGAATTGGACGGAAAGTGCCGCGTTACGAGCACTGCCGACGGCATTGGATGATGACTCCTTGGCGACTTTTAACGGACTCCCTGCCGCTGTCAGAAAAACATTGGACGGTGCTATTGCGGCAATGAGGAAGGTCTACGAGCCGCGGTCGGTCGCCAAACGTCGATTTCAACAGAGGAAACGGGAGGCCACGGAGTCCCCCCTGGCATTTCGCAGCGCCTTGCTGGCCCTCGCCCAGGTTGCGCACCCGGCGATGGACGAGGAGGGCTGGGACTCCCTGCTGCAAGAGAAGATGATACAGCTGGCAAAGGAACTGAAAGTCGTCTTGTTGCTCCCAGACAAGGATGATGACGACGACGTGTCATCGTTGCTGATCGCCAGGAACATACAAGTCAACCTTGATATACGAGATGAACCAGCGGCGGCGGTAGCGCAGCCGTCGCTGACGACCCCTGCCGGGGCTGCGAGCACGGTGGCGGTGGTGGTGGACGAGGCGCCGCCGATGGCAGCGGCGGCCGGGGTGTCGACCGGAGACCGACGGCGTTGTCCCGGGGCATTTGGAGATGGCGTGCATAGGACATGCTACGAGTGCGGGCGGAGGGGTCATCTCGCCCGCGACTGCTGGAGACGAAGAGGTTGTCCTCCATGGGCGCCGAACTACTACAGCGGGCGGTTCCCCCAAGACCAAAGATCCCGGGTGAGTCGAGATGCATTCAATACAGGGCCGCCCTATCCACATCACTCATCCGCGTCATCTCACCCGTATTCATCGGGTTCGGATAGTACGCATGGCCGGGATACGTGCGGCGTGTTGGTACATCGTGTGTTGGGGGCCGCGCCAGGATCGTTGGATGTGATGGGGCGTCGGCGACTCTCATTTCGTTGCAAACTTTTCGGTCGCTGCCGACGTCGCCTGGCTCATTAGCGCCAGTGGAAGGGCCATGCGTAGCGGCAATCGGGGGTAGTTTGGGCATTATGGGCTGCGTGGTTGCGACAATTCAAATTGGGGAGGTGATTGTGACGGGAAGTGTTTTGGTTTCAACGGCCTTGGCGGTACCGTGTTTGTTGGGCACAGATTTCTTGCAAAAGATGCCAATTAAGATTTCAGTGGAAAGAGGTTGTTTGGAATTACCGTCGGGGAGATGTATGAAATTTTTGGGGATACCTTCGAAATTTGCGGTGGTGAACGCTGTGGTGCAGGCCGTGGTGAGCCGCACCGTGCGTGTCCCACCTGCATCGCAAATTTTGATACCTCTACGGTTAAAGAAGGAATTGCCTTGGGATGAGCTGCAGGAGGGATTGCTGTTAACACCCTCAAATGCTGTATCGAGAATGCCCACCGTGGTAGGGGCTTTGACCATAATACCAACGTATTGCGATCCTTTCATTCAAATTGTAAACACGGGGCACGAAGAGGTTGTTATTCAAGAGGGCACTACGTTGGCGCACGCGATGGGTGCGCCGGGTCCAGAAACGAAAACATGCTTGCCTAGGGGACAGGATGAAATGTTGTCAAGGGAGGAAGACAATCCGGAATGGTTAAGGGATCTTTACAAACAAAACCCAGAGTTATCGCCTGTGCAGCGGTCGGGTTTGCATGCGTTGCTAGTGGAATTTAAAGATGTGTTCAGTTCAGGGAAATACGACGTGGGTCAAACGACGTTGTTGCAGCATCGTATTGACACGGGGAACGCACCCCCGATCAGGTTAAATTCACATCGTGTAGGTCCTCTTGAGAAAGAATGTATTCGGCGATCTGTTGATGAAATGCTAGAGCACGATATTATCGCCCCATCGTCCAGCCCCTATTGTCCTCGTTAAAAAACGTGACTGAACCATGCGATTTTGTTTTGACTATCGGAAATTGAATAAAGTTTCGGTGGCGGAAGCGTACCCGCTTCCACGAATTGATGATTCGCTGGACACCCTGTCCGGCGCCAGAATCTTTTCGACCCTCGATTTGTTGTCGGGCTTTTGGCAATTGCCCCTGGATAAAGAGTCAAAACCTAAAACGGCATTTCGGACACCACAAGGATTGTATCAATTTAACGTGCTCCCGATGGGACTCCACTCAGCGCCGGCGACCTTCCAGCGATTAATGGAACTCGTGTTGTCGGGCCTGCAGTGGGAGTCGTGCTTGATATATTTAGATGATATGATTGTTTCAGTAGGAATTTCGATGAACATTTGCAACGGCTGCGCGCCGTTTTTGGCAGAGTGCGGCGCGCTGGATTGAAATTTAAACCACAGAAGTGCCAATTGTTGAGAACATCGGTGAAGTATTTGGGGCACGTCGTTAGTGCGTCAGGAGTGGCCACTGATCCGGAAAAGACGAGTTGTGTGCGTACATGGCCAGTGCCGAAAACAGCAGGGGAAGTGCGTAGCTTTGTGGGCTTTGCATCGTATTATCGGCGGTTCGTTAAGGATTTTGCCACGATTGCTCGACCATTGCATACGCTGACCGGGAAAGGTGTAAAGTTTCAATGGGGGATTGCTGAACAAAAATCGTTTGAAGCGTTGCGGGCCGCACTGGCGGACGCACCGCCGTTGGGATACCCAGATTTTACGAAGCAATTTATACTTGACACGGATGCCTGTGATACGGGCATAGGCGCGGTTTTGTCACAAAGGTTGATGGCGTCGAGAGAGTGGTGCCATATGGCAGCCGGGTGTTATCGCCGGCGGAGCAAAAATACTGTGTGACGCGTAGGGAATTATTGGCGATTGTCCATTTTGTGCGCCAGTACCGACCGTATCTATACGGCAGGGAATTTTTGATCCGCACTGATCACGCGGCGCTACAGTACTCGCTGCGCATGGATCAGCCATCGGGGCAAATGGCTCGCTGGATTGAGACCCTCCAGGAGTACTCTTTCACGATCCAGCATAGGAAAGGGACGCACCATGTAAACGCGGATGCTTTGTCGAGGTTGCCGCGACCGGCTGAGACGTGTCGGTGCAAAGAGGGCTCGGTGCGTTGCGGCCCGCCGCTGCAGGAAGTTCCGCAAACGGTCGCTGCAGCGGGTTCGGGGGTGCCAGGGATAGTCCCTGGAGCAGAAATTGGACTGTTGGGGTTGTCATTGAAGCAGTGGAAGCAACTGCAGGTGGAAGATTCCTCGGTGACCAGGATGAGGCTGCGTGCCTCTCATTCAAGGGGATCGGAGGATCGCCCATTTTTGATGTTAACAGAAGGGTTGCTTGTTTGCTGGGATGTGGAAGCACAAAAATTTTGTATTGTTGTCCCGAAGGTGTTGCGGGGGAAACTGATTAACGAGGTACATGAGAAATTGCTGCATCTGGGGGAGAAGAAGACCGCGTTGATGGTGGGGAGTGAATTTTACTGGCCGGGAATGTTTAACGATGTGAAACAGCATGTAAAAGCGTGCCAGGAATGTGCACGGAGGAAAGCGCCGGCACGGCCATATCGTGTCCCTTTGCAATCGATTCAAGTTTCGAGAGTGAACGAAATTGTGGCACTGGATATTTTGGGTCCGTTTCCCGTCACCCCCCGAGGGCACAGATATTTGCTCGTCGGGGTGGAATACTTAACTCGTTGGCCGATGGCATGGCCGCTAGTAGACCAGTCAGCGACGTCGATCGCTGAGGCTTTATTGAATGGATACGTATTAGATAAGGGGGCCTCGGAACATTTGCTTACTGACCAAGGCAGAAATTTTTCATCTAATTGATTAAGGACGTGTGTGACTCGATGGGGACCAAAAAGATTCGGACGTCCCCGTACCACCCGCAGACTGACGGGATGGTCGAGCGGCTGCATAGGACGCTGACGTCCATGCTTTGTCACCAAGTAAACACCGCTCAAGATGATTGGGATCTGCATGTGGCAGCGACGCTGGCCGCGTATAGATTGGCCCCGCATGCCTCAACGGGGTACTCGTCATTTTTTCTGATGTATGGACGAGAACCGGAAGCGCCGGCTATTGTGAAATTGGGAATTCGAAAACGGGAGAAATCTACGACGGTGCCTGCTCCGATGCAGGTGGCTTTAGACCGTCTGAGGGAAGCCCGGGAGGCTGCATTGAAAAATACAGCACGACGACAAGCCGCTAACGAAAGATTGTTCGGCAGGCAGCGGCCACGAGAGCCGTGGAGTGTTGGAGATAAAGCCTGGTTGCACTGCCCCATGGTGCCGGTGGGAACGTCCCCGAAATTTCACCGCCCCTGGCAGGGGCCCGTTGATATTGTGGAGGTTTTACGGGATCAGAGTGTGCGAATAAAATTCGGTCGTCAGACATGGTTTGTTCACTCGTCGCGCCTGAAGAAATTTGTGTTACCATATGATGCGTCATCCCCCATCCGAGAGCGGCCTGTATTGGATGTGTCCGACAAACCTGTAGGGAGGTCACAAGTGCGCGTGTCCCAGAGATCTGCCCCCCATGTGCCTGCAGGATCGCCCTTTTTGGGCAGGGTTACCGACCGCACGCCGATTGAACGGCCACAGATCCGGACCAATGGCCGTCCCGACCGGGAACGACGGACAGCCCCGCCAGCTGAGTGTCGCTGGGACAGGGATGGGCGCAGGGTTCATTGGCAAGACGAGCGAGGCCCTCCCTTACCACAGGGTATCCCCTGCAGGGGAGATGGACCGGCAGCGGGAAGCCGTTCCAGGAGGAATACAATACATTGACTTTGGGGGTTGGGAATTCTGTATAAAGGTGTGTGTGCATGTCATTGCGTGATTGTACAAAATGGTTGTATATTGCAAATGCGTTATGTATATATGTTGTCATCGTTCCGTCCGCTTCACTCCACTACTCCAATTCGAGTATATCGTAGCCGGGGACGGCTAGGTTCTTTCATCACGGGGTGGGGGGGGGGGGTGATGTAGTGGAGTAAATAATACCCATAGGAAATGGCCATATACAGTACAGACAGACAAGGAGAATGGGTCACATGAGGTCGAACAGGTGGTCGAGTCGCGAGTGGCGTAAACAACCCGAAGTAATTAAGGGAGTCGTGGCACGAGGGCTGTGATTGGTCGAGAGGCTGTTAGCGTTAAGTGGTGGCGTCTGGATGTCTGATGAAGGGGACAGGTGCGGGCTGGCGAGAGACGGCCAGCGAGCCACGTGGCAATTAATTAAGGCTAATGCGAGAGGGGATAAAAGGCGAGGTGGTTTGAACAGAGAGGAGTTGCTGCTGGGGAGTTGTGCTGGAGAGTTGTTGCTGGGCAGTTGTTGGTGAGAGGTGAAGAGATACGAAGAAGACAGCTGGAAATGTTAGGGAAGAATAGATAGAGAGCCGGACCCCAAAGACAGTAAATAGCGATAGGGAGAGTCAGCGTTAGCGGAGATAGATAGAGTCACTGTGTATGAATAGATGGAAGTCACTGCGTGTGAAGAGATAGCGGCGATACTGTGTGTGAGGAGATAGAAGACGAACCACTGTGTGTGGAAGGGAAGTCACTGCGTGTGAAGAGACAGCGGCGATACTGTGTGTGAGGAGATAGAAGACAAACCACTGTGTGTGGAAGGGAAGACACTGTGTGTGAAGAGATAGGCGAAGAAACACTGTGTGTGGAAGGGGATGCACGGACGATGCTGAAGTAAATCGGAGTGTCCAAGTTGGCGGAGCACGGAGAGAATTACTGTGTGTACGGAACAATGGAATAAAAGTGACGGCGGAAAAAGAGACGGTTGTCGTCCGAGTGAATTCACGGCACTACATATATATGGAAGGGAAATGTGTGGATACGTGTGTCTGTTTGAAATGTTTAGCATACTTCCCAACGTGCCACACACTTGAAATTTGGCATGTGGGTATGTTCCATACTGTACACAATGTAAAAAAAATATAAAAAGTCTTTTGTATTTTGGGGGGGGGGGGAATGACCATGAAGTGTCTGGCATCAACCCGCAACACCTCTGAGTTAAGTGCTCTGCAATGCTTAGAGATGTTAACAGCGTGCCGGGAGATTTTAGGTGGCGCATCGCTCCTGGCCGATGAAGCCATTGGTTTCTCGGGAGTTCAATACATATCCTCCGTGCGAAGAACGGGTAGAACTGCTATCTTAAATATGAAGCAGAACATTCCATCTGTTTGTTTGTGTGAAGCAGCAAAAACCTCTCCAACGCTGAGCTCTGGCGTCGTGAAAATTTGCACAGCTGACGCTGTCTGGAATTTCTAAGTGAACGTGACTATTTTCAGCTCGCCACGTCATTATTCCCTTCCCCGAGTGGCCAAAATCGACCTTACGTAGAAGTGGGGTAAGGTTGAATTTCCTTGAGTGAAAACATCCGATTTTGATAAAATGATGTTTCGGCTTTTTTCTTTCTTGCAAGCATCAATTTTTTCAAGGGTTTTTCAGTGAAATAGAAGGGAATGTGAAATTAATCAAAGACAAGAATCCTAGTCCCGGGCGAAGCTGGGTAGTGAAGCTCGTTACTAATAAACCCCAATGATCCTATCAAAATGAGGGATTTCGATCGGATCGTTGGGGGGGCACGTGCCACCCCACCCCCACTGGCTCCAGCACTGTCACACACTGGCATGGTTCACAGGTGGTGGTGTGTCCAGACCCACGCCTGGCCACCTTCACCTGCTCAGTATTAATGCTTCCTCACTCCACCAAGTAGTTAATTGAGGATCAATTAACACAGCCGAGGCTGCGCGTCTCTCTCCCCGTGGTCGTGTGGATTTCCTTCCCGATCCCCCGGTCTCCCCTCTACATGTAGAGAATGAACACCGCCACGCGTCTAGAGTGAACACCACCACGTGTCTAGAGTGAACACCGCCACGTGTCTAGAGTGAACACCGCCACGTGTCTAGAGTGAACACCGCCACGTGTCTAGAGTGAACACCACCAAGCGTCTAGAGTGAACACCACCAAGCGTCAGAGTGAACACCGCCACATGTCTAGAGTGAACACCGCCACGCGTCTAGAGTGAACACCACTAAGCGTCCAGAGTGAACACCACCAAGCGTCTAGAGTGAACACCACCTAGCGTCTAGAGTGAACACCACCTAGCGTCTAGAGTGAACACTCTAGCGTCTAGAGTGAACACCGCCGAGTCTAGGGTGAACACCGCCACGCGTCTAGGGTGAACACCGCCACGTGTCTAGAGTGAACACCACCACGTGTCTAGAGTGAACACCACCACGTGTCTAGAGTGAACACCGCCAAGCATCTAGAGTGAACACCACCACGTGTCTAGAGTGAACACCACCACGTGTCTAGAGTGAACACCGCCACGCGTCTAGAGTGAACACCACCACGCTGTTGACAAGCCCCACCTTACACCATTGGAAACCTCATTTGCCAGTAACAAAATATGATAATTGTTTTTTTACCCTTTTATCTGGCAACAAAACTGACACCTTTTTTACAAGGAGTCATGTTTACATTGACCACAATACCTGCGGTTGGAACGCAAACACAAAACAACAACTCTGATAATGTATTGGCACTGTCCTTGAAATTGATTGGTCCACACCCGAGACAGCTTTCTTTTTGGCGTCTTCTGGTTCAACACCATGTGAGACTAGGCTATAAAGAAAGCTGTCTCGGGTGTAGGCCAATCAATTTCAAGGACAGTGCCACATACATTATCAGAGTTGTTGTTTTGTGTTTGCGTTCCGACCGCGGGTATTGTGGTCAATGTAAACACGACTCCTTGTAAAAAAGGTGTCAGTTTTGTTGCCAGATAAAAGGGTAAAAAACCAATTATCAAGTCCCACCTTGTGTTGTTGTGGGGAGGTCGCTTCTGATAACAAGAGCGGTATAGCAGCTCAAGCAGGCTTGGCCTGGTAACAAAAGAAAATAAAAACTGCGTGAATATTTACAATAAAACAAAGTTACAAAGTGGTGAGCCGGGTGAAGACAAATTAAACTTAAGCGAGATAATTAAAGTGAATGCAATCAGGCGAGGGCAGGAGGCAAGGCCCCGCGTGGCTAGGCCCCGCGTTGTAAAGTTCCAACCTGGACATCGATTTCCATGCTCACTGCTACTCAACTGACATCCCTACAAGAGGGAGAGAGGCTCTACCTTGGTAAACAACAACAACAAAGACCACCACCACCATGAGAATTTCTCACCTCGGATTTCAGTGCAAGCGTGGATCAGCAGCCTCCTGATACCTCGTGACATCACGCGTGTAAGCAGGTAACATAACGTCACTTCCGGGGTAAGAGACACGCCCCTCCCATAAAGAGCGGCTCTGTAACTGAATAAATTATGTTAATGTTAAGTGGCCATATGTCGAGGGATGGGGCGTGGCTGCCGAACCCGACGGCTTCAACGAATACATTATGTTAATGAACCACAGTCACTGGGCGTAGCTTTGCCCAAATAAGGATTGCCACTGGATTGATATCGGCAGTGACCCAAGCGAAAGTGACATCACGCTCAAGAGCGCTGTGGACGGGGTTGGGGGAGTGTGAATACCTTGGTGACATGACGTCACTAGCGAGGTACACCTCCCGCTGGCACTTCTTGCTGAGGTCATGCTGAGTGGTGACGTCACAGAGCGGGGATGGAGTTTAAGTTGATTTAGCTTCATTTTCCATTGCCCCCTCCCTTGGGTGCGTGAACTCAGCAACAACAACGTGGACATTGTTGTGTATACTGTGTGTGTGTACACAGTGTGTGTGTGTGTACACACACAATAATGTGTGTACACACACACACACACTGTGTGTGTGTGTGTACACGTACAGTGTGTGTGTAGTGGGGGGCAATGGCGGTGCATTGTCCAGTCATCTCAGTCAGTCGACCCTCATAGGCCAAATCGCTTCTGTAAAATAAGTGAATAGCAGTTCAATGGGCTTTGCCTGGTAGGACGGGGATGGTTTAGTTGCGTGTGTGTGTGGGCGATTTATTTACCATTGTTGTACTTTGCACTACCATCACGTGTTCTACTTTGTGTTGTTTTAACGTTCTCACCCCATGCGCCTACTGGACATCTGTGAAAAAGAGCTTCATAGCTCATCGGCTTTCTCCAGTGTAAATAAACATTCTGCTTCCGAGGTGCTCGCTAACGGGCACTTGCCCCAACAGTCTGTTAAAGGTTACCACGGGGGGGATCTGCGTCTTTTGTTGGCCGGGCTAACGCTACGTTAATTCCCGATGCTTCAGAGACATTGCACACGAGGTTTCTTTGCTAGTGGGAGTCATCACGTGAGTACCTCTCAGTCAAGCGTCTCAGCCGTGCCACTGCAAACTGCAAAGGAGGTCCCCCCCCCCACAAGACTTGCAGGGTTCGTGTCGCTGTGTTGAAGGCCAGGAGCGTAGATGTGGGTTCAGTTTAGTTTATTTTGGTATAGCCCTGTGAGTCTTCCGGCTCTTGAATCGGGTGCAACCACAACAAACACAAAAACAAAAATAAGAACCCAAAAAAACATCTTATTACAATGGGGGAATTGTAATAAAAAATAATTGACATTTATAATGCGCAATTCGTCCAGGGATCACGTTATAACAATGGATTCTACGACATGTAATTGCTCGTTATTTGGTGCTACTGCATTGGCAGTGTGGTAGTGACACAATCGTGTGACGTATTGCTTTCTTGTTAATGGCTCGACACGGGGCTGCGACGTGACTGTGCTGGGATGTGTCACGTGACGGCAACACAATCGTGTATCCGTGACGGCCCGTGTGTTCCAATGACACGCGGGCCTTGTTAGACTGATGGCCTTAATCTTAGTTATCTTGTTGTTGTTTGACTTGCATCCCACTGGGATTTTTGCACACAGCGTTGGTGGTGTACGGTGCTATCTCAGGAATATTTTGATGTTTTTTTTCCTGGATTTTCTGTTTGCACAGTCACACATAATCACTTTAAGATGTTTTCTTGTTCATGTTTTTGTTTGTTGCGGTTGCACCCGATTCAATAGCCGAATGGCTCACAGGGCTATAACCAAAATAAATGAAACTAAAACTAAAACCAGGAGAGAATGTCACGTGATTATGTCTTTGACGACCCAACGGGGGCGGTGACGCGACCACTTGCACCCTGTCATCCCCCACAGCCACCCCACCCTCCCGTCGTGCTACGCGATCTGCCCGTCCTGACAGGGCCTCCAGACAATTCCTTCTTGACCTTCAAGCTCGGTGGGTGGCGATCGTGGCAGGGGCGGAGCCAGGATTTTCAGCCCGGAGTGACACTCAACAAATGTTAATTTCAAGAATGATTTAGAGAGAGTCGGGCTGTTGAACCGGATGCCATCGGTTGGCGACACACTCTGACATTGCAGTTGCACGGAGTTCGCCAGACCGAGTGTCGTGCACTTACACGCAGAATGTCACCCCTGTCACCCCCCCCCCCCTGGCTCCGCCTCTGGATCGTGGTATATGCAAATCCTGGCCATTTGCACAAGACACCGGGGTCAGCCCTTACCACAGCCACCGCGTCTCCCCCGCCTGCAGGCCCCAGACTTGATTGGCCGGTGGGACGTGCTGCTGGTTGGGCGGCGATTCTCAAGGCCCGCGCGGCGCACGGAAGGGTGGCGTGGCCAACTCCATTCCCGGTTGCCGCCTTTGTCTCCCCATGCCGAGTAGACCCAGGGGAGACCCAGGACCGGGACTAACAGAATCCTCCACTCGTGTTAGCCGTGGCCGGGAATGGAGCTGGGGTCGCTGGGGTACATCGTGCAGTTGTCTCGCTACTGCACCCACCACTCCCCCCATAATAGATACACACATGTATCCCTTGTACAGCATTAACACACTTTAGGGGGAAGTGCCGTTATCGAGTGGCGCCGATGAAGGCCGGCACATCACACGAGGGGGTGGGTGGCCAGCACCATGCCCGGCCACCTTTGTCTCCCGAGTGGTAATATACCCCTGCATACACACACACACACAACAACAACCTCGTTGGACATGTGTGTTTTGTTTTGTTGTAGTACTGATGGCCTTAATCTAAGTTTTTGTGGTCGTTGTTGTTGTTGTTGTTTGACTTGCATCCCACTGGGATTTTTTGCACACAGCGTTGGTGGTGTATGGTGATTTTTTTTCAGGAATATTTTTGCTGGTTTTTTTTTCCATGGATTTTCTGTTTTGCACAGTCAACACAAAGTAGTCACTGTAAAATGTGTTTCTTGTTCGTGTTTTAGTTTTTTTGTTTGTTGTGGTTGCACCCCGATTCAAAAGCCGGATGGCTCACAGGGCTACACTCTTTGGTTCTATTCGGTAAAGTCACGTAGGTAAAAAATAAAACAACAAAAATCACGTTTCGGCCACAAAACAAGCGGCCTTCATCAGGTATGGCCGAAACGTCGTGATTTTTGTTGTTTTATATTTTTCCTACTTGAATTTACCGAATAGAACCAAAGAGTATGGATCCTTGCAGTCACGAAAGCTTTAAATCTAGAACATTCACAGGGCTATACCAAAATAAACTGAAACTGAATAAAACTGAACTGATGACAACCGTTTGTGTTATGGTCGAAACGTCGTGAGAATTTTTATAGTTTTATATATATTTTATTGTTTTATTGTTTCCCTTCAACGTGACTTTACCGAAAGAGCTAAGAATATGAACTGAACCTACTATTGAAGGCACCGCTTTGTCTGATGCCCAATTCGTGTTCGCCCCCTGGCGGACTGAATGTGAAACCACTGGCAGGCAGTCGGTGCGCCCTCTCACACCTAAGTGGAAATTCCACACTCGCGCGGCAGGGACGAGTGTTTCAAAAAGGACAAACGCCGTTGACCTCTCACCAAGTCGTTGTTTTTTGTATCGACGCCGCGCCAAGGCGATGGCTGCCCGCGACGATTGAACCGTCCACGTGACGATCGCGACGCAGTCCCCGTGTCAGTCGCTGATGGATCAATTCGGGTGCGCATCGGCCTGGTGATGTTCTGATGCGGTTGTCGATGAAACAGGTGTCTTCCGAGGAACGCCAAAGCCAGGAGGGTTGCCGTGTTTTGGGGTTTTTGAACGAGTTTTTTTTTTATTCTGGACGTCCGCGCTAATAATGGTTGATGTTTTTTTTTTCCTGCATGCCGGTCGTCCAGCCCGCGTGAAGCCTGGAAGAGTTTCGATTTAAAGCTTTCGTGACTGCAAGGATTCATCTTATTTGGTTCTTTTGGTAAAGTCACCACGTAGAATGAGAATCAAATAATAAAATAAAACAATAAAATAACACAACGTTCATTGAAGCTCTGTCGTCCTGACAGGTATGTTCCTTTCACCTGAAGAAGGCCACTTGTGTTGTGACCCGAAACGTCGTGAGAATTTTATCGTGTTATTTTATAAATTTATTACTTTATTCTCATTCTACGTGGTGACTTTACCGAAAGAACCAAAGAAGGTGAAGCCTGGAAGAGTTTGTTGTTTGTCTGGGCGACCGTCCGCGTGGCGAGCACAGGGCTGTTTGTTTCACCCGCCCTCCTGCAGCCTCTTGACAGGGCAATGTGGACGCCCTGAATGCGCGTGGAGTTATTCACGTCCCCGGGATCTAGTGTGCCTGCGCCGGTGGCCTTTATCCGCCCAAAAGAAATCGAGCTCATCTCCTTTGGTTCTTTCGGTAAAGTCACCACCACGTAGAATGAGAATAAAATAATAAAATAACACAATAAAATTCTCACGACGTTTCGGCCACAACGCAAGCGGCCGTCTTCAGGTGAAAGGTACAGAACTGTCGGGACGACAGAGCTTCAATGTACCTTTCACCTGAAGACGGCCGCTTGCGCTGTGGCCAAAACGTCGTGAGAATTTTATTATTTTATTATTCTATTCTCATTCTACGTGGTGACTTTACCGAAAGAACCAAAGAAGATGAATCCTTGCAGTCACGAAAGCTTCAAATCGAAAAATCGAGCTCAGTTAATTGCATCGTCGCACCGCAAATCGACGGCGTGCTGTAGTGTCTCCATCGTTACAATTCGCCGTGTGCCTGCGACTGTAATGATTTGCTATTATGGACCCGTATCCCTTGGGTGGGTGAATTAATCGCATCCTTTCAAATACTCTCCCTTGGTTGAATTCTGTTATGGAATGTTGGCCGATGGTTGGTTGAGGATAGTGATGGAATGACAGCCAAGGAATGGAATGCGGCCAATAGGATGCCCATCGAGACGATGGGATGATATCAGCTGATGAGTATCACCTGCAGGTACTCGGTGGATTAATACTTTTCGGGATCTTGGGAGATGGTGAGAGCTTTTTGGGAACCTCATCCAGCAGTGGATTGACCATGGATTCTGATGGTGATGGCACTGGACCACTCAGCAACTGTCGGTACAAAGGCACAATCAATGTTGAAGGCCTCTTTTTATCTGTGTTTCACAAAGCCAAGATAATATAACACATCTGTTCCATTTTTCGATTTAAAGCTTTCGTGACTGCAGGGATTCATCACTACGTTTAGCGTCTTTGACCGATAGACAGTGACACACGTATTCTTGTTTCTTTCGGTAAAGTTACGTAGATAGAAAATAACAATAACAGATAATACAATTACATTAAATAAAGACCACTTGTGTTGCGATCAAAACGTGGATTTTTTTGCTTTATTTATAATTTATTTTTTATTTATTTTCATTATGTTATTTTTATTTAATTTTCTATCTACGTGACTTTACCGAAAGAACCAAGAATATTAATTCCTGCAGTCACGAAAGTTTTAAGTCAAAACATTCACACACGTTGACAAAGCCTCACCTTGTGTTGTTGTGGGCAGGTTGCTTCTGATAACAAGAGCAGTATAGCAGCTCAAGCGGGCTTGGCCTGGTGAAAAAAATAAAAACTGAGTGAATATTTACAATAAAACAAAGTGGCGAGCCGGGTGAAGACAAATTAAACTTAAGCGAGATAATTAAAGTAAACGCAATCAGGCGAGGGCAGGAGGCAAGGACGAGCGTGGCTAGGCCCCGCGTTGTAAAGTTCCAACCTGGATATCGATTCCCATGCTCGCTGCTACTCAACTGGCATCCCTACGAGAGAGCGAGGCTCTACCTTGGTAAACAACAACAACAATCACCACGACTACCATGAGAATTTCTCACCTCGGATTTCAGTGCAAGCGTGGATTGGCAGCCTCCTGTTACCTCGCGACGTCACGCGGGTAAGCAGGTAACATGACGTCACTTCCGGGGTAAGAGACACGCCCCTCCCGTAAAGAGCGGCTCTGTAACTGAATAAATTATGTTTAATGTTAACTGGCCATATGTCGAGGGATGGGGCGTGGCTGCTGAACCCGACGGCTTCAACGGATACATTATGTTAATGAACCGCAGTCACTGGGCGTAGCTTTGCCCAAATAAGGATTGCCACTGGATTGATATCGGCAGTGACCCAAGCGGAGGTGACGTCACGCTCAAGAGCGCTGTGGACGGGGTTGGGGGAGCGTGAATACCTTGGTGACATGACGTCACTAGCGAGTTACACCTCCCGCTGGCACTTCATGCCGTTGAGGTCATGCTGAGTGGTGACGTCACAGAGCGGGGATGGAGTTTAAGTTGATTTAGCTTCATTTTCCATTGCCCCCTCCCTTGGGTGCATGAACTCAGCAACAACAACGTGGACATTATTGTGTATACACTGTGTGTGTGTACGTACACAACACAAGCGGCTTTGTGTTATGGCCAAAACGTCGTGAGAATTTTATTGTGTTATTTTATTTTATCAATTTATTATTTTATTCTCATTCTACGTGGTGACTTTACCGAAAGAACCAAAGAAGATGAATCCTTGCAGTCACGAAAGCTTTAAATCGAAATTTATTATTTTTATTTGTTATTTGTATTAACTTTTTCATTTTTAAATCTTTTATTGTTTATTTTTTGTTTTATATCTACGTGACTTTACCGAAAGAACCAGGAATATGGTAGCGCATTCTCTATTTATTGCTGAGGTTCAAGGTTCAAATCCGACAGGCATATCTGGCTACCCCAGTAACATTCACCACAATATGCGCTGTCTGCTTAACAGCGGGTGTCAAACAAAACACTGTGTCACTCACAACGCACATTGCATGTTGGTGTCACGGTCAAAATTGTGGCAATTCCAGTAACACTATCCAGAAACTCCACAAAGGAGATGACGCGTCAATGATCGCCCCCTACCGACAGACTCATGTCCACGTGCAGGCCGGTGCAGGGCCACCTTGTGCCACACAGGGGCAGCTGCCACTAGGGGGCGCCCTTCGATTGTTTGAGATGAGGTTCGATACGAAACACCGAGTTGCTGAGGCAATTAGGCAAGCGACTTATAAGTGCAAATATGTTGTTTATAACGTAGTGAATGCTTGGGATCTTGTCTCTCGCTCCTGCTCACAGATTTACCCAGCCCACAGCTCCACAGATACCAGCCGCTCCTCCTGGGCAGGTTCGGTTACGTAAGGTGCGAAATAAGTTCCAGATACACACACAGAGACTCACACAGAGACCCATAGATTATCACGGTTGGCTACGTACAGTGCGAAATAAATTACAAATAAACACTCCTTTGAGCAAGTTTGAGTCACGGGCCGTGCAAGTTGACCGGGCGCGTGTTGCTACTGACAGTCGTTGAATACGGTTGGATAGACGCTGATAGAGAGACACACACAGACAAGACAGGCGGACAGACACAGACAAGAGGAACACAGAGACGACAGAGAGACAGGCAGAGAGAAACACAGAGGCAAACAGATGACACAGACGGACAGAGACAGAGAGATGTTGAATCGAACACACTGAACTCGCTCCATTGAAAGAGATTCCTCGATCTTCGCAATCCCCGGAAGTCGTTCTTATTTTTTATTTATTTAATTGCGTGTGATGTGTACGTGCAAGCAATGTGGGATATCGATGTACACAGATATGAACAAGATCAGCAGACAAGACGTCTTTAATTTAATCGGTCTCTCCACTAAACAAAGGAATGTTGAACACGAAATATAAATCCCACGGCCTTCGTGCGAGTCCATAATTACTGCAGCATTGATTCAGTGCAAGCCAACTGTGGACCGGTTTTGGTGGACACTGTGTGTGTACACTATGTGTGTGTGTATATACAATGTGTGTGTGTACACTATGTGTGTGTGTACACTGTGTGTGTATACAGTGTGTGTACACTGTGTGTGCAAGCCAACTCTGGACCGGTTTTGGTGGACAATGTCTCAACAGCAGTGGGGCTTGGTTCAACCCATGGTTGTGAACATCCAGACGTGAATCAGCAAGGAGCATTTCTAGTCCAAGTTCGACAAAATCTATGTCAACACGTAAGACAAAATTAGAATTCGTGTTGCAGAGAATGTATCTCCTCTGCGTGTAACTTTAAGGTGGTATGTCTTGTAACTGATGAATGATCCGAGTGTGCTTCCTATTTCAAAGCCAATGAGTTGCTCCAGATGCTTCCTGAAACACAAAAGTACCCTTTGACCTGTATCACAAGAACAACGGGACTCACCTGAGTTATCTGTACAGGTTACTTCCAAAAACACACGCACTTTGTCCTAACATCACTTATTCAATGTTTGACCCTTATAAAAAAAGTGATGCATGTACACACAAAATCAGACAAGTGTTCATTCTAAATTTCGATTTAAAGCTTTCGTGACTGCAAGGATTCATCTTAAGTCATGTAGAATGAGAACAAAATAAAATAATAATAAAATAACACAATAAAGCTATTTCTATGACCAGTCTATTTCTATGACCAGTCACAAGCTAATCACTCAGCTATTTCAATGCTAAATTCTCCTGTTTTATATGTAAACCCCTTTGTCAAGGTGCCTCACCTCTCTAAACCAGCTTAAAAGACGCTACGAATCTTAACAGCGTTCATTGAAGCTCTGTCGTCCCGACGGATTTGTTCCTTTCACCTGAAGGCCACTTGTGTTGTGGCCGAAACGTCGTGAGAATTTAATCGTGTTATTTTATTAATTTATTATTTTATTCTCATTCTACGTGACTTTACCGAAAGAACCAAAGAAGATGTTCATTCTAAATTATTGACTGGAATTTTAACAAAATTTAATTACTGCAGTGAAATCTACTGCATCAGATAACATCTGATTAAAAAGCTATTTTAAAAAATATGCACCGTCTGCTTAACAGTGGATGTAAAACATACTATTGTGTCATTCAAAATGAGTAGGCCCTTGTATGCTGGCGAATTCTAAACATTAGCGACAAATTACAAAACTGAGATGAAACATCAATCATCGCCCTCTACTGACAGCCTCTTGTTCACATACTCTTTGGTTCTTTCAGTAAAGTCACGTAGGTAGAAAAAAATAATAATAGATCACGACGTTTCGATCGTAACACAAGCGGTCGTCCTCAGGCGGAAAAAATAAATGCAGGCCGGTGCAGGGCCACCACCTTGTGCCACACAGGGGCAGCTGCTACTTGGGGATGCTCTTCGAGTGTTTCAGACGAGATACAAAACTCCGAGTTGCCGAGGCGATTAAGCAAGCACCGTGTAAATGCAATTATTATAACATAGTGAATGCTTGGGGGCTTCTTGGCTCTCACTCCTGGTCAGAGATCTCCACAATCCACGGGTCCACAAAGACTGGCCGCTCGCTCTTACTCTGCAGGTTGAACCTAGGAATTGAGTGTTCAACTTCACATTCTTTTCATTAAAGGCCTGTGACCGTCTCAAGCTTACACATCCACCGGGTCTCCATTTGACTTTGTATTGTCTAGGAGCAAGTCCACTCACACCTCCACTTCCATGAATTGCTGGGAGTTGCCTCGCTCTGCCTGAGTCAGAATTCACCTCTGGCTTCACATTGCCTCCATCAATGTGAAGGTCCGATTTTGGAGTTGAATCTTCATCTTCACATTTCACCATCACCTCTTCCCTCTTCACCATCACCTCTTCATATTTCACCATCACCTCTTTATATTTCACCTTGATACCTTTAAAAGTGTCCAAGCTGGGATTTTCTTCCGGTTCGTGTTTCATGAGGGATGGGCTTATTGCGGCACTTTGACTTTCACAAGCTGATTTCAGACTCCACTCCTTGCAGATCTTCTGATGCTTCTGTGTTCTCTGGTGTACTTGAAGATTTTATGAATGTGCAAACGCCTTCCTGCAGAGTGGACCTCAAGGGTTTCTCTCCTGTATGTATTCTCTGGTGTGTTACAAGAGGAGATGACTGTGCAAACGCCTTCCCACACACACTGCACTTGAAGGGTTTCTCTCCCGTGTGTGTTCTCTGGTGGACTTTAAGATGTGGTGACTGTGAAAACGCCTTCCCGCACAGAGTGCACTTGAAGGGTTTCTCTCCCGTGTGTGTTTTCTCGTGTGCTTGAAGATGTGATGACTGTGCAAACATCATCCCGCACAAAAAGCACCTGAAGGGTTTCTCTCCCGTGTGTGTTCTCTTGTGTTTTTTAAGAACAGATGACAGTGAAAATGCCTTCCCACACACAGTGCACTTGAATGGTTTCTCTCCTGTGTGTGTTCTCTGATGTTTTTTAAGAACAGTTGACTGTGAAAATGCCTTCCCACACACAGTGCACCTGAAGGGTTTCTCTCCCGTGTGTGTACTCTGGTGTCTTTGCAGACTTAATGAATGTGCAAACGCCTTCCCACACACAGTGCACCTGAAGGGTTTCTCTCCCGTGTGTGTTCTCTGGTGTCTTTGCAGACTTAATGAATGTGCAAACGCCTTCCCACACACACTGCACTTGAAGGGTTTCTCTCCCGTGTGTGTTCTCTGGTGCTCTTTAAGATGTGGGGACTGTGCAAACGCCATCCCACACACACTGCACTTGAAGGGTTTCTCTCCCGTGTGTGTTCTCTGGTGCTTTTTAACAACAGATGACTGTGAAAATGCCTTCCCACACACACTGCACTTGAAGGGTTTCTCTCCCGTGTGTGTTCTCCAGTGTCTTTGCAGATTTGATGACTGTGAAAATGCCTTCCCACACACAGTGCACTTGAAGGGTTTCTCTCCTGTGTGAGTTCTCTGGTGCTGTGTCAAATTTCCAGTCCGATCCGTGCTGTATGCACGCTGGTCGCATTGTTGACTTGTAGTACCGAGCTGCGCTGAGTGCATTTGCTCCATCAGATCAATTCTGCGGAGGAAGCGTCAGAGGAAGCGTCAGCTGCAGACAGAAAAAAATAATATCCACACCATCTACACGTCAGTATCGAGGCACAGAGGAATGCATATATAGTCACATGTGACTTACACGTCTATATTAATATATTTATGATGTAGTAAAAACGTTTCCCAAATTCATCACAGGGCTGTTATGGCACACAATGAGAGGGCATATGGTTATAAACATGCCTGGAAGCCCTCGTATCTTCAAAATGAATGTTAATCCAAAACTCCGAGTACACAATTTCAGCTGTCTGGCTACAAAAGGAATATTTATGAAAGCTAAATTCAGCTGACATAGCAAAGAGTGTTGAAAACAATACTATTTGTGTTATGCAGAAATGCATAAATGAAAATTTTCACCTACGTGACTTTACCCAATAGAACCAAAGAGTATGGATCCTAGCAGTCACGAAAGCTTTAAATCTAGAATTGATAACCTCTATGGGGAGGGCTTTCACCTATCTGTTAGAGCTTTTAACAGACAACGGGACAAGAAGTCACAGCTCATCGAGACGCTGACCTTCCTCAAAAGATGCCGCGATCACAAGGTAATACCCATCGCTTTCACACTCACTTCTGCTGCTGTATCTTCTCCGAATTCTAAACAGATTCTGCTTAAGGCTAGCCTATCTTTAATCTCAGAGAGGATAAGGCTACTCCGATTTGAACTCGATACTTTAGACAGGACTCTCCTACAAGCTCATTTAATGTTAACACAAAAAATGTCACCTTCTGATTGGAATCACGTAGACAACATGACTGCTTCTTCTGCTGAGTCACTGTCAGTCAAATGTAAAGCTAACCTGATTTCTAAATTCAACCACCTATCAAAGAAGAACCCAGTTCCACATATAACAAAACTAGATGTTAACAAAATCGTCATTAATCAGAGTAGCACCCCGATTTCGGACAATCTGAAAACAGTACTGGCTAGGGGACTAAATTTTGATGTCACCCCAAAACACATACCAATAGATGATATCATCTCTCACGTCGATGTAGCCCTCAAAGGCGTAGGACACATCCAAGCAGACATTGCGAGAGCTGAAATAGCCACTATTCTTAAGAATGCTAAGAAACCCATTAGTAACATCAGCAAAAATGAATGCTCTGAACTCGCGAATTTAAAAAACAGAAGTGATATAGTCATCCTCTCAGCCGATAAAGACGCTACTGTTATTATGGATAAAGATTCATACAACAACAAAATCCAGAATCTGCTCAACGATGGAAGTTACTCAAAAATAAAAAATGACCCTACTAATAGCCTAGCGATAAAAACCAACAAGGGCATCACAAGTTCGACCTCCCTAATCGACCCATTAAACGTCCCTCCCTAAAACCTTCTGCTGCAAGACCCCCTAGATTCTATGGTCTTCCCAAGATTCATAAAGAAGGCACCCCACTTCGACCCATCGTATCCACGATCAACTCCCCTACCTATAGACTAGCCCGTTTTCGGTCAGATACATTGTTGCCTTTCACTGGCAAGACCGCCTCAGCAGTACTTAACTCAGCCCAATTGGTCTCTATGGTCAAAGACGTTGTACTGTCCCCTGACGATATCCTTGTCAGCTTCGATGTGGTCTCTTTGTTCACCAAGGTCCCAGTACCTGATACCATTGAAATAATTGAAAATTTGGTCCATGGACTAGACCCCGACACACCTGCACTGGTTAGGCACTGCCTCAACAATTCCTACTTTACTTGGAATGGCTCCTTCTACAAACAAAATGAGGGTACCCCCATGGGATCCCCCTTATCACCAGTGATAGCCAATATTTTCATGAAGAAATTTGAATCAGACGCCATCCAGACTTCCACCCTCAGACCTTCCCTGTGGAAGAGATATGTGGGTGACACTTTCGTCATTTGGCCACATGGCCTCCCAGCTCTGAACCTTTTCCTACCACATAAATTCCAGACATCCCGCCATCAAATTCACCATGGAAGTGGAGAAAGATGGCAAGCTACCATTCTTAGATGTTCTGTTTGAGAGGAGACCTGATGGCTCATTGGGGCATTCTGTCTACAGGAAACCCACCCACACAGATTCCAACTTGAAACCTGATTCCCACCACCACCCAGCCCAAAAGAATTCTCATCAAAACTTTATACCATAGGGCTCATTGCATTTCGGACCAACACCACCTGACCAGTGAATTAAAACATGTACACCTGGCCCTCAAAAGGAATGGTTACTCTGACCGTACCATCCGCCAAGCTGTTTCTCCCTCCATACAGAAACAACCACTTGATATTCCGGTCAAAACCATCACACTTCCATATATAGCAGGCGTTACTAAAAAGATTTCCAAAATTCTAAACAAACACAAGATCCAGGTCCGGTTCAATACAGTACACAAAATTCGTGATCTGATCCCATTCGTGAAGGATGTCATTCCTGACTTACAGTACCCCGGGGCTTACAAATTGAGTTGTCCCTGCGGTGATTGCTATATCGGGGAGACAATGCGACATGTCTCTGACCGAATTCGCAAGCACAAATCAGATTTGAAACACGGCAAAACGAATTCTTCTGCCTTTGCTGATCACTGTTACAACGCTGTGGGGGATCACGATATAATTTTCTCCGATACCAAGGTTCTTTGCAAACCCACGGGCTTTTATCAGAGATTTGTTAATGAAGCAATTCAGATCTACAAACACAGACACAATTTCAACCGAGAAGATGGTTTCAAATTAAGCAACCATTGGAAAAATGTTCTAAATCGAACTAAACATTAAACTAATTTCAATGGTACGGTATATTTTTTCAAGTAGTGGTACCCGAAACTTTCGCAGCTCTTATAAATTCCCTTTTCACACCATCAATAGGTAAACTGCCCCTCCCCCCCTCCCCCCCGCGCCAAACGGCAAGTCCACCGGCACATACACCACCTCTTTCCTAAAATCGGCCAATCAAATGCTAATTTTTATGCAAATTTCTTTGTCAGAACACCTTGTTTGCTCCCACACAGTTTAAAGGTCCGCTGTCTGAGCGTGGTTGTGTTTCGCTAAATTCTCCTGTTTGATTGGTACTAGGTGCCTCGGTGAATGTATATGCTCTGACTTTAACATAGCTATTTCTGTGACCAGTTACAAGCTAATCACTCAGCTATTTCAATTCTATGCTAATTCCTTTGTCAAGGGGTACCTCTGCGGATGTGTATACTTTAACTTAGCTAGTTCAATGAGTCATTTCAATGCTAAATTATATGCTAATTCCTTTGTCAAGGCACTTTGTTTTCTTCTCACACAGCTTAAAGGTCGTGATCTAAGCGTGGCTTCTCTCACTCCAGCGCTGTCCTCCAGACAGTCTCGTCCCTTCACCTGATGAAGGCCGTTTGTGTTGTGGCCGAAACGTCGTGATTTTTTGTTATTTTATTTTCACCTACGTGACTTTACCCAATAGAACCAAAGAGTATGCATAAATTAACGTTCAATCGCAACTTAGAGGTGTGAATCCAGGCTCAGATGTCCTTAAATGCTGGGATGAACAGTTCCGACTTCAGCTGTATGTGTGTGCTGTGTTCACCTCCTGTTTCCATTCTTATAAAGAGTTCCAGAGGAAAACAAAAGTAAACTACTGTTATGATATAACCTCCTTGTTCAACAGAGTTAATAGATATTCTTAGTTTTTTCGTTAAAGTCACGTCGTGAGAATATTTTATTGTTTTATATATATTTTATTATTTTGTTGTTTCTCTTCAACGTGACTTTACCGAAAAAACTAAGAATATTAATTACTGCAGTCACGAAAGCTTTAAATCAAAATTTAGAGTTAATAGATGTTACTGCAAACACAAACTGTACACTGTCACTGGGTAAACAGGCGGTGGCGTGTCTAGAATCATGCCTGGCCACCTTCATCTGCTTGGCATGAATGCTTCCTCACTCCACCAAGTAATTAATTGAGGATCAACGAACATAGCCGAGGCTAACTGGAGTTTGCGTGTCTCTCTCCGTGGTGAGATGTTAACTACCTCACCTGGTGTACAGGAAGTCGTGGGTTCGATCCCGACCCTGATGCCTGCTGTATATTTGGAGTTTGCGCGTCTCTCCGTCTATCGTCTTTGACCGATAGACATTGATACACGTATTCTTGTTTCTTTCGGTAAAGTTACGTAGATAGAAAATAACAATAACAGATAATACAATTACATTAAATAAAGACCACTTGTGTTGCGATCAAAACGACGTGAGTTTTTTTTTCTTTATTTACATTTATTTATTTTATTGTTATTTTCATTATGTTATTTTTATTTAATTTTCCATATACGTGACTTTACCGAAAGAACCAAGAATATTAATTCCTGCAGTCACCAAAGTTTTAAGTCAAAACATTAACACATGTTGACAAAGCCTCACCTTGTGTTGTTGTGGGCAGGTCGCTTCTGATAACAAGAGCGGTATAGCAGCTCAAGCGGGCTTGGCCTGCTAACAAAAGAACGAAAATAAAAACTGCGTGAATATTTACAATAAAACAAAGTTACAAAGTGGCGAGCCGGGTGAAGCCAAATTAAACTTTAAGCGAGATAATTAAAGTAAACGCAATCAGGCGAGGGCAGGAGGCAAGGCCCCGCGTGGCTAGGCCCCGCGTTGTAAAGTTCCATGCTCGCTGCACGTCTATACTTGGTTTAACATGTAGGCTTTCGCGACCAATATTATTCATAATAAAGGTTTTTGGGTTATATGCGTTATTTATAAATGTGTCTTAACCCTCCACCACCCGACATGGCCAATCAGCAAATAAAGTGTCACGTTGACAAAAGACAAATAGTTCACTACTTTAGCCCACCGGTGTGTTGAAGAGTGAATCTACAACATTTACAGTTTGAGTACGACGTTTCGCTGGTAATTACAGTCAGCATCATGATGTAGTGAAAAAGTGTCCCAAATTCATCACAGGGCTGTGATGGCACACAATGAGAGGGCAAATGGTCATAAACATGCCTAGAAGCCCTCGTATCTTCAAAATGAATGTTCACCCAAAACTCCGAGCACACAATTTCAGCTGTCTGGCTACAAAAGGAATATTTATGAGAGCTAAATTCAGCTGACATAGCAAAGGGTGTTGAAAACAATACTATTTGTGTTAGGCAGAAATGCATAAATCAACGTTCAATCGCAACTTAGGGGTGTGAATCCAGGCTCAGATGTCCGTGAATGCTGGGATGAACAGTTCCGACTTCAGCTGAATGTGTGTGCTGTGTTAACTTCCTGTTTCCATTCTTATAAAGAGCTCCAGAGGAAAACAAAAGTAAACTATTGTTATGATATAACCTCCGTGTTCAACAGAGTTAATAGACGTTACTGCAAACACAAACTGTACACTGTCACTGAGTAAACAGGCGGTGGCGTGTCTAGAATCACGCCTGGCCACCTTCATCTGCTTGACATGAATGCTTCCTCACTCCACCAAGTAATTAATTGAGGATCAACGAACATATCCGAGGCTAACTGGAGTTTGCGTGTCTCTCTCCGTGGTGAGATGTTAACTACCTCACCTGGTATACAGGAAGTCGTGGGTTCGATCCCGAACCTGACACCTGCTGTATATTTCGAGTTTGCGCGTCTCGCCGCTGAGCGTCTTTGACCGATAAACATTGACACACGTATTCTTGTTTCTTTGGGTAAAGTTACGTAGATAGAAAATAACAATAACAGGTGATACAATTACATTAAATAAAGACCACTTGTGTTGCAATCAAAACGTGAGTTTTTTTGCTTTATTTACAATTTATTTTAATTTATTTTTATTTTACTTTCTATCTACGTGACTTTACCGAAAGAACCAAGAATATTAATTCCTGCAGTCACCAAAGTTTTAAGTCAAAACATTCACACACGTTGACAAAGCCTCACCTTGTGTTGTTGTGGGCAGGTCGCTTCTGATAACAAGAGCGGTATAGCAGCTCAAGCGGGCTTGGCCTGGTGAAAAACATAAAAACTGCGTGAATATTTACAATAAAACAAAGTTACAAAGTAGCGAGCCGGGTGAAGACAAATTAAACTTAAGCGAGATAATTAAAGTGAACGCAATCAGGCGAGGGCAGGAGGCAAGGCCCCGCGTGGCTAGGCCCCGCGTTGTAAAGTTCCAACCTGGACATCGATTCCCATGCTCGCTGCTACTCAACTGACATCCCTACGAGAGAGAGAGAGGCTCTACCTTGGTAAACAACAACCACCACAACCACCACCACAACAACCACAATCGCGATGAGAATTTCTCACCTCGGATTTCAGTGCAAGCGCGCACACGGCAGCTTCCTGTTACCTCGCGACAGCAGGACGTAGTATGACGTCACTTCCCTCCCACGAGCGGCTCTCCAACTGAATAAATTATACTCTTTGGTTCTATTGGGTAAAGTCACGTAGGTGAAAATAAAATAACAAAAAAATCACGTTTCGGCCACAACACAAGCGGCCTTCATCAGGTGAAGGGACGAGACTGTCTGGAGGACAGCGCTGGAGTGGAAGAAGCCACGCTTAGATCACGACCTTTAAGCTGTGTGAGAAAAAAAAGCCAAGTGCCTTGACAAAGGAATTATCATATAATTCAGCATTGAAATGGCTCATTGAAATAGCTAAGTTAAAGTATACACATCCGCAGAGGTACCCCTTGACAAAGGAATTAGCATAGAATTTAGCATTGAAATAGCTGAGTGATTAGCTTGTAACTGGTCACAGAAATAGCTATGTTAAAGTCAGAGCATATACATTCACCTAGGCTGTCTGAGCGGAACAACCACGCTCAGACAGCGGACCTTTAAACTGTGTGCGAGCAAACAAGGTGTTCTGTGACCAGTTACAAGCGAATCACTCAGCTATTTCAATGCTAAATTCGATGCTAATTCCTTTGTCAAGGGGTACCTCTGCTGATGTGTATACTTTAACTTAGCTGTTTCAATGAGCCATTTCAATGCTAAATTAGATGCTAATTCCTTTGTCAAGGCGCTTGGTCTTTTTCTTCTCACACAGCTTAAAGGTCGTGATCTAAGTGTGGCTTCTTCCACTCCAGCGCTAATTCCTTTGTCAAGGGGTACCTCTGCGGATGTGTATAACTTAGCTATTTCAATGAGCCATTTCAATGCTAAATTATATGCTAATTCCTTTGTCAAGGCGCTTGGTTTTTTTCTTCTCACACAGCTTAAAGGTCGTGATCTAAGCGTGGCTTCTTCCACTCCAGCGCTGTCCTCCAGACAGTCTCGTCCCTTCACCTGATGAAGGCCGCTTGTGTTGTGGCCGAAACGTCGTGATTTTTTTGTTATTTTATTTTCACCTATGTGACTTTACCCAATAGAACCATATGGATCCTAGCAGTCACGAAAGCTTTAAATCTAGAAATGAATAAATTTGTAGATCTGAATTGCTTCATGAACAAATCTCTGATAAAAGCCCGTGGGTTTGCAAAGAACCTTGGTATCGGAGAAAATTATATCGTGATCCCCCACAGCGTTGTAACAGTGATCAGCCACGGCAGAAGAATTTGTTTTGCCGTGTTTCAAATCTGATTTGTGCTCGCGAATTCGGTCAGAGACATGTCGCTTTGTCTCACCGATATAGCAATCACCGCAGGTACAACTCAATTTGTAAACTGTGTGTACACTGTGTGTACACTGTGTATATACTGTGTGTGTACATTGTGTGTGTGCACACTGTGTGTGTACTGTGTGTACACTGTGTGTGCACACTGTGTGTATGTGTAGACTGTAGAGGAATAAAATGGGGACGTGACGTCATGTGTGCCATCCAGTGCGATGACGTCACGGAACGTGGCGTCACGCGTGCTGGGCGGCTCGATGACGTCACGTCTCCTCTAGTATTTAAGGGGGACCCCCGTGACGAAGGCGGGGTCACCGTGGGAACGGGTGGAGTGAGAAGGGTGGAGAGGGAACCAGGGGTAGAGAGGGATCGACGAGAGTCAGAAGTGAAGCCGGGGGTAGCCGTAGGAGGCGCCGCTCTTCCCGGTCGGTGGGGTTGACAAGTTCCCCCATCCGACTCGAGGGAGAGAGACCGGAGCTAGCCGGGCTGGACCAGGACTTAGTGTGGGACCCCTAACCCCTGGGAGTTTGCCACACCCTTTGTGCTATTGTGATACACTTAATAAACATTTGGCGAAAGCCCTTACCTTCAAGCCGTCTCCGAGTCGTCGTCGAGAACTCCTCAACAATTGTAACGATACGCCCAGGAGGAGGTCGTACGTCAAGTAGGTTCATAAGCTATCCGCGATCCTTAATGGAAAGTTTGAGTCTCATCTGGTTAAGTACTCAGTGACCTCCCGTAAAAAAAAAGCATTACTTTGAGTCATTCTCAATCCGCTGCTGGATAAAGGCCTCCCCATACCGTGCTAGTCGTAACATTTTCTTGACTGTACTTCCAAAACTATAGTATAAACTAAAATTATTTTATGTTGCCAAATGAGGTCCACTGACCTGTATAGCTCTTTTGTCAGAAGCGACCTGGCCACAAATGATAGCTCAAACGAATTGGCTTATATTTCGATTTGAATCTTTCGTGACTGCAAGGATTCATCTTCTTTGGTTCTTTTGGTAAAGTCACGTAGAATGAGAATAAAATAATACAATAACACAATAAGCTCTGTCGTCCCGACAGTTCTGTACCTTTCACCTGAAGAAGGCCGCTTGCGTTGTGGCCGAAACGTCGTGAGAATTTTATTTGTGTTATTTTATTATTTATTCTCATTCTACATGGTGACTTTACCGAAAGAACCAAAAAAGATTAATTGGCTTATCACGTGGAAATTTAAAGCAGCCGAGCACTCTAAAGGCGCGTTTATAAATGTGGAGGGAACAAAACCGTGGGGCCTAGAGAAAAATCCACGCGCCCACGGGGAGAAACACTCAGACACCTCCTGTATACCAGGGCGAGGTAGTTAACAACTCACCATCGCGAGATATTAACTACCTGGTGGAGGACCTGGACCCGTTCAGGCCTCACTAGCTCCTGATGTTAGATGCTGTTAAGAATCAGACCCAGGTCACCAGGTTTAGCCCGCAGTGTAACAAGCACTCCTGCCACCGCTCCTCCCCAGACACACATTGAATTAACGACCATATTCCAATATTGGGTAATACGACGATGCATCTTGGTCTGAAGAGTTATTTCGAGAGAACGTCCGTGCCTCTTGCCGTGGTGGGTAACGATGCTGGGTGGAATATCTCACAGTGCTCCTTGCGTGTTGTACGTAACTCGCGTCGGTGCGCGCCGCATGATGGATTTTTATCCGTCACTGATCTTGAAGAGGCACAGAGCGTCCGCCCTCAGTAAGTCATGGCGATGCATCACATACGTGCACCTTCGTCGTAATGGCATGGGGCGGGTCCAGTGGTGGCGCTCGGCACAGCGGAGCAAAAGCTCAGGGGCCCCGAGAAGCTAAAGAGGGCCCGAGATTCATGAACAATAAAACTCATAGTGCCAACCTACATAAGAAACATCAATCTGTCGTTAAACCCGCCACCACCCGACACAGCCGACTGGTAAGATTTGTCACATATTCTTGGTTCTTTCGGTAAAGTCATCACGTTGAAGGGAAACAATAAAATAATAAAACATTAAAATTCTCACGTTTCGACTGCAACACAAGCAGTCGAAACGTCGTGAGAATTTTATTGTTTTATATATATTTATTTTTTATTGTTTCCCTTCAACGTGACTTTACCGAAAGAACAAAGAATATGAATCACTGCAGTCACGAAAGCTTTAAATCAAGATTTGTCACGTAAACAAAACGTGCCAATTAGTTACTATTTGAGCACACCGATGTGTTGGAGAATCATCCCACAACACTTGCAATTCGGGTACGACGTTTCGCTGGCGATTACAACAGCCAGCTTCATCAGGCGCCAGCCGAAATTGTGACGTGCTCCTCCTGTTCCGGTCTTAATCAGAGGGAGTAAAGGGGATGTCATCACGCTGGGCCTATCAGGTGCGAGGACGAGAGAGGGGGGGGGGAGTTAATGTAGTCATGTACCGTTACAACGCATCGTTTTAATCGAATATGCAATTTCGACTTGTAGCACCTCGATGCATTCGCTCGCTCTCAAAGAGAGAGAACGACTCAGAGGCACGAGGGGGTAACCACAGGCAAGCGGGGAGGCAGAGAGGCCACAAGGTTCCATTTTAGTTCATTAGTTCCATTTATTCGGTATAGCCCTGTGAGCCATTCGGGTGCAGCCTCAACAAACAAAAAACATGAACAAGAAAACATCTTAAAGTGACTTTGTGTGACTGT
This sequence comes from Petromyzon marinus, assembly GCF_010993605.1. Lineage (NCBI taxonomy): Eukaryota > Metazoa > Chordata > Hyperoartia > Petromyzontiformes > Petromyzontidae > Petromyzon > Petromyzon marinus. The sequence continues at coordinate 40,570 of NW_022639310.1, forward strand.
GCAAACAGAAAATCTAGGAATAAAACATCAAAATATTCCTGAAATAGCACCGTACACCAACGCTGTGTGCAAACATCCCAGTGGGATGCAAGTCAAATAACAACAATAACAACCACAAGACAACTAAGATTTAGGCCATCAGTCTAACTCCGTACTACAATAAACAAAAACATGGCCAAAACAAACAAAAAACGTTTTCGAAATCACCAAAATGAAAGCCATAAATGCAATGTAACAGTGATCACAGGTAAGTCGGCACCAACGATTTCTGGAGCTCTGCGGTCCCCTGCATATTAAGGTGTGTTAAACTAACGAGGAGTGGTGCAGAGAAGATCGGCTGAACATTCTAATCCTCATAAAAAAAACACGACGACGTATTTTAAATACAAAGCCGCGTAATTGACGTCCAAGGCGGATTGCGAGCACGCACGCGGGTGAAGGGACTTCAGTGCTTATCAAAGGTCACTTTCTTGATGATCCCCAGGTAACGCTAAGAGGTCACACAGCAGGTTGCCCACGCTCCAGCAGACTCCCCTCTCTCTCTCTTATCCCCTTTCTGCACCCCCTACTTCTGCTCCACCCCCCCCCATCTCCACTCACCAAATCCCCTCCTCCTCTCTTCTTCCAACTGTCCTACCCTTACCCTGTACAGTTTCCTCTCCTTGCCCTTTAATCGTTGTCTCAGGGCTATTGACTGGCGCTCCCCCCCCCCCCCCCCCCCCCGAAGTCTGATCAGAGTGGGCTCAGGAAGGTGCCCCTCTATCTCCCCTACACACAAACTGGGTCCCCCTCGTGGGGGTTGACCCCCCCCCCCCCCCACCAACAACGCATGGATCGGACGAATCCACCAGGACACCGGAACTAGCGGCAGTCACAGCGTTTGGACGTATTGGCGGCACGCCGGTGCAGCGTGCCACACCGGACCTCACAAAACAGTCTGATGATGGCGCTCTTGCCCCTTGAGGGAGCCGCAGGACTCTCGGTCAGAAGCTGCACTCAGATGCAGCAGCCACTTTCCCCGATCGAACGTGACACCACGATTTAAAGCTTTCGTGACTGCGGTGATTCATATTGTTGGTTCTTTCGGTAAAGTCACGTTGAAGGGAAAACAATGAAATAATAAAAAATATTTAAAACAATAAAATTTTCACGACGTTTCGACTGCAGCACAAGCAGTCATCATCAGGTGTGAAAACCAATGGCAAGAACACCTGATGACTGCTTGTGTTGCAGTCGAAACGTCATGAGAATTTTATTGTTTCATATATATTTTATGATTTTATTGTTTTTCCCCTCAACGTGACTTTACCGAAAGAACCAACAATATGTGACACCACGAGTCGCAATCTTTTTGATTCCGTAAACGAGTCGAGGAACCGTCCGACCAAGTCTCGGGCACAAGGAGTCAAAATCTGCCATTTGGAACGTGAAGCAGTCAATCATCATCATCATCAGGCCGGGTGCTGTACGGCAACAGACTGTGAAGCGTCGTGTTCAGCTGCTCACGTAAACATTCGTCTTTCGACCGCTTTGAGGCACCCGCAATACTTTACGACCGGGTGTTGCGCATCGTAGGAAAATTAATAATTATTGCGAAATTTGAACTTTTTCTTATACCGCACACGACCGATGTACCGCCAATGCTTTCATTTGCTGCTATTCCGGCTGTTGTAGTGGACGCTCTCCTCACCAACCCGCTGAGACAGGTAAGGGTACCAGTCCGTTTACTCCGCCTCCATCACACACAGCTCCCTCCTTCATCCACAGCTCTCTCCTCTCGTCCCTCCTCTGACGTGCCCTCTTATCCCCGCGCTCCCTCTCCCATATCCCTCTCCTTCCCTGTCACATCATCTCCAGCAACCAATCACATCTCGTCACACTTCATCTCCAGCCACCAATCCGCTTGCTCCACACCGCGGGGTTCCTCCGCCGTCAACTCGGCTCAGGGATTGACGTGGGCGTGTCGGGGCTGGGGACTTCCGATGCTGTGGAGACCGCCTTTGTCTCCCCAGTGACGATGTTTACACACCGCACCAGGTACTCATTTGAGGCTGAGTCGACCTAGGGGAGGCCCAGGACCGGTTCAGATCACCCTCACTGGTGTTGGCCGTGGACTTAATACCTTGCAATAAGTGTCTATTAGGTGTTTGAACGGTTTAACGCCTGCATTTGTGCCATTCGATACCTTATTCACCTTCGATTAGCATGTTTGGCTACGTACGGTTTGAAAGAAGTGTTAGTCAAACAGAATGTGAATTTGCGTGCGCGTGTTTAAACGTATCTTTGTATGAGCGGTAGGGCAGCGGTTAGCGCTACGCTGCGCTACGAACCCGGAGACCCGGGATCGTTTCCCGCTCACGGCCAACACCGCCAGTGACGATTATCTGAACCGGTCCTGGGCCTTCCCTAGGTCGACTCAGCCTAAAAATTAGTACTTCGTTTGATGTGAGCATCCCCACTCGGGATACAAAGGCGGCTGGGCGCAGTGCTGGCTACCCACCCCCCTCGTGTGCCGTGCCAGCCTTCATAGGTGCTCGCTAACAGCACTTGCCCCTAGAGTCTGTTAATGCTCTACCGGGGATCTTTGTTCTTGTTGTTGTGTACGAGTGGGGAGCGGTAATTTAGTGGCTATCGCACTGCACTCCGTAACCCGGTGACCCAAATTGGATTCCTGCTCATGACACACAACAGTGGCAGATATTTAAACCAGTCCTGGGTTTTCCCTACATCGATGTAGTCTTGAATGACTTCCTAGTGTGGTGTGCAAATATCAGGGGAGACAAAGGCGGCCCGGTGCGGTGTTGGCCACCCTCCCCCTCGAGTGCCGTGCGTGCCGGCGTTTATAGGAGCTCACCAACAGCACTTGCCCCAGCAGTCTGTTGAAGGCTGTACGGAGGCTCTTTGTGTGTGTGTGAGTGTGTGAGTACCTGGTACAGTGTGTAAACATTGCCACTAGGGAGACAAAGGCGGTCGGGCGTGGTGCTGGCCACCCACCACCTCGTGTACCGTTCTGGCCTTCATAGGTGCTCGCTAACAGCACTTGCTCCTACAGTCTGTTAAGGCTATATGGGGGATCTTTGTCTTTGTGTGAGTGCAAAAAGATCAGGCAACATGACTGGCAGAGAAAATTGCTTGAGATTATTTTAAAAGCATGGGTTTAGAAAAGTGAACAAAGCATGTCTCTATTATGTGCATTACCATTGAAGGGTGCATTGGGTTCAAAACCATCCGTATAGCCTCAAATCTGCATTAATGCCAATTTGTCTCCGTATCTGGTAAGATCATAGTATTACAGGTGGTCCTCTCACGCGCTAACCCAGACTGATGTGAGTGCACGATCTCTGTATTAGTTTTTTTATTGTCCTTAACTCAAATCAAACAATATGCAGTTCAGGTCAAATAAGACATTCCTTTTTAACGCTTTCCAACCAAGGTTGAGATGTTCATGCATTAGCTCTGTTCGTTCATATCTGCCCATCTGTCTGTTGCATGGCATTTCGATAACCCTCTTAAAGATGTATGGACTGATGCTGTACATAAAGATGTGGAGCTGAGTGGACTTGCCGATGACCGGTACCAGCGGTGTCAAGATCGGCCTCTGTGGAGGAGGCTCGTGAAGCACGCTGCTGGGCAGTTGGAGGCAGTCGCCCTCCAGTAACAACGGAGGGCGGATGAGCGACGCTCACGACAACGAGCGGAGCGTCTACCACACCAAGTCGGTGCAGTGGTGCCTGTCAGTCATCTTATTGAGCACATGGCAACTTGGGTCTGTCCTGTGAGCTGGCAGAGAGCCTTCGACATATCACGTGGCCTGAACACGTAAGACAAAACTATAATTCGTGTTGTAGAGAATGTACCTCCTCCTATACGTGTAACTTTCAAGTGGTATGCCTTGTAACTGATGAATGATCCGAGCGTGCTCCCTATTTCAAAGACAATGCGTTGCTCCAGATGCTTCGTGGAACACAAAAACACCGTTTGACCTGTATCACAAGAACAACGGGTCTCACCTGAGTTCTCTGTACAGGTTACTTTCAAACACACGCACACTTTGTCCTAACATCACTTATTCAATGTTTGACCCTTACAAATCAAATGTTACAAGTATGCACAAAATCAAATAAGTATTCATTCTAAATTATTGACAGGCATATTAACAAAATTTGATTACTGCAGTTAAATATACTGCATCACGTTACATCGTATTAACAAGAAGCTTTTAAAAAAAAGTTGCACAGTCTGCTTCAGTGTATGTAAACCATTATTGTGTCATTCAAAACGAGTAGGCCATTGCATGCTGGCGTCTGAGTGAAAATGTAGCAAATTCTAAACATTACCTACAAACTACACAACTGAGATGACGCATCAATCATCGCCCCCTACTGACAGGCTCTTGTCCACATGCAGGCCGGTGCAGGGCCACCACCCTGTGCCACACAGGGGCAGCTACTACTTGGGGTTGCTCTTCGAGTGTTTCAGGCGAGGTACGACACAAAACTCCGAGTTGCTGAGGCGATTAAGCAAGCACCGTGTAAATGCAATTATTATAACAGTGAATGCTTGGGAGCTTATTGGCTCTTGCTCCTGGTTAGAGATCTACCCAACCCATGGGCCCACAAAGTGTTCAACTTAACATTCTTGTCATTAAAGGCCTGTGACAAAGGTGCATTTATTGTAGCGACATCGTCTCTGGCTTACACAACTACCGGGTCTCCACTTGACTTTGGTTTGTCTCGGAGGAAGTCCACCCACACCTCCACTTCCACAAACTGCTGGGAGTTTCCTCGCTCTGCCTCACAGTCAGAATTCTCTTCCTGCTTCACGTTGCCTCCATTGATGTGAAGGTCCCATTTTGGAGTTGAATCTTCATCTTCACATTTCACCTTCACTTCTTCGCTCTTCACCATCACTTCTTCCCTCTTCACCATCACCTCTTCATATTTCACCTCGATACCTTTAAAAGTGTCCAAGCTGAGATTTTTGTCCGGTTCTTGTTTCATGAGGGATGGGCTTATTGTGGCACTTTGACTTTCACAAGCTGATTTCAGATTCCACTCCTTGCAGATCTTCTGATGCTTCGGTGTTCTCTGGTGTACTTGAATATTTTATGACTGTGCAAACGCCTTCCCGCAGAGTGCACCTGAAGGGTCTCTCTCCCGTGTGTGTTCTCTGGTGTACTTTAAGATGTGATGACTGTGCAAACATCATCCCACACAGAGTGTACCTCAAGGGTTTCTCTCCTGTGTGTTCTCTGGTGTACCTGAAGATTTGATGAATGTGCAAATGCCTTCCCGCACACACTGCACTTGAAGGGTTTCTCTCCCGTGTGTACTCTGGTGTTTTTTAAGAGCAGATGAATGTGAAAATGCCTTCCTACAAACACTGCACTTGAAGGGTTTCTCTCCCATGTGTGTTCTCTGGTGTTTTTTAAGAGCAGATGACCGTGAAAATGTCTTCCCACAAATACTGCACTTGAAGGGTTTCTCTCCCATGTGTGTTCTCTGGTGTTTTATTAGATGAATCTGGAAATGCCTTCCCATACACTCTGCACTTGAAGGGTTTCTCTCCCGTGTGTGTTCTCTGGTGTTTTTTAAGAGTAGATGAATCTGAAAATGTCTTCCCACACACACTGCACCTGAAGGGTTTCTCTCCCGTGTGTGTTCTCTGGTGTTTTTTAAGAGCAGACGAATCAGAAAATGTCTTCCCACACACACTGCACAAGGGTTTCTCTCCCGTGTGTTCTCTGGTGTGTTTTAAGAGCAGATGACCGTGAAAATGCCTTCACACACACACTGCACTTGAAGGGTTTCTCTCCCGTGTGTGTTCTCTGGTGTGTTTTAAGAGCAGATGACCATGAAAATGTCTTCCCACACACACTGCACCTGAAGGGTTTCTCTCCCGTGTGTGTTCTCTGGTATGTTTTAAGAGTAGATGAATCTGAAAATGTCTTCCCACACACACTGCATTTGAAGGGTTTCTCTCCCGTGTGTGTTCTCTGGTGTGTTTTAAGAGCAAATGAACCTGAAAATGTCTTCCGACACACACTGCACCTGAAGGGTTTCTCTCCCGTGTGTGTTCTCTGGTGTTTTTTAAGAGCAGATGACCGTGAAAATGTCTTCCCACAAATACTGCATTTGAAGGGTTTCTCTCCCGTGTGTGTTCTCGGGTGTTTTATTAGATGAATCTGGAAATGCCTTCCCACACACACTGCACTTGAAGGGTTTCTCTCCCGTGTGTGTTCTCTGGTGTGTTTTAAGAGTAGATGAATCTGAAAAAGTCTTCCCACACACAGTGCATTTGAAGGGTTTCTCTCCCGTGTGTGTTCTCTGGTGTTTTTTAAGAGCAAATGACTGTGAAAATGCCTTTCCACACACACTGCACTTGAAGGGTTTCTCTCCCGTGTGTGTTCTCTGGTGTGTTTTAAGAGCAAATGAATCTGAAAATGTCTTCCCACACACACTGCACTTGAAGGGTTTCTCTCCCGTGTGTGTTCTCTGGTGTCTTTGAAGATGAGATGAATCTGAAAATGCCTTCCCACACACACTGCATTTGAAGGGTTTCTCTCCCGTGTGTGTTCTCTGGTGTGTTTTAAGAGCAGATGAATCTGAAAATGTCTTCCCACACACACTGCACTTGAAGGGTTTCTCTCCCGTGTGTGTTCTCTGGTGAATTTTAAGAGCAGATGACTGTGAAAATGCCTTCCCACACACAGTGCACTTGAAGGGTTTCTCTCCCGTGTGTGTTCTCTGGTGTTTTTTAAGAGTCGATGAATCTGAAAATGCCTTCCCACACACAGTGCACTTGAAGGGTTTCTCTCCCGTGTGTGTTCTCTGGTGTTTTTTAAGAGTCGATGAATCTGAAAATGCCTTGTCACACACAGTGCACTTGAAGGGTTTCTCTCCTGTGCGAGTTCTCTGGTGCTGTGTCCGATTTCCAGTCCAATCCGTGCAGTATGCATGCTGGTCGCATTGTTGACTTGTCGTCCCGGCTTGCTGTGCTGAGTGCATTTGCTCCATCAGACCAGCGTGAGCTGCAGACAGAAAATAAGAATATCCACACAATCTACACGTCAGTATCGAGCCATGGAGGAATGAATATATACAGTCACACGTGACTTACACGTCTATATTCATTCATGTATTCATGACTAGGTGTACTACCCGGCTTCGACCGGGACTTGGATCCACCACGTCCGGCCGCCTTTGTCTCCCCAGTGGCGATGTTCACACCACAGCAGTTACTCGTTTGAGGCTGAGTCTACCTAGGGGAGGCCCAGAAGCTGTTCAAATAATCGTCACCGGTGGTGGCCGTGAGCGGGAATCGAACTCGGGTCGCCGGGTTCATAGCGCGGCGTAGCGCTAACCGCTACACTACAATCCGTTAGGCTTCCACACACACACAGACACACACACAGACACACACACAGACACACACACACAGATACACACACAGACACACACACAGATACACACACAGACACACACAGACAACGCTAACCGCTACACTACAATGCGTTACTCTTCCACGTGCGAGGGTCACGTGACAGATTTGACGTCACAGCTCACTTGCCGTGCAAAAAATCTATACATTATTGAGCTCCCCTCCCCCCCCCCAATAAAAACTAAAAGTGTATTTGTATAATGTTTGCACGGTGTACAGTCTGGAAAGTACCCACATGGCAAATTTCCAGTTTGTTGTATGTTGGGAAGTACGCTAAACATTTTGAACAGACACACACAATCACAACTTTGCCTTTTATATATATTTGGAGATGCAGTGAAAAACTTTCCCAAAATTCATCACGCGGTTTCAGTTTTTTGATTTTCAGTTTTATTTATTTTGGTTATAGTCCCGTGAGCCATTCGGCTCTTGAATCGGGTGCAACCACAACAAGCAACAAAACAAAAACACGACCAAGAAAAACATCTTACAGTGACTCTGTGTGACTGTGCAAACAGCACTGTCATGGCACGCAATGAGAGGGCAAATGTCATAAATATTCCTGTAAGCCCTCGCATCTTCAACATTAATGTTGCCATCGCAACGTTGTGGGGTTTTTGCTTCATTGTAAAAAAAGAAAAATTATTATCTGTTATTTTATTTTCTATCTACGTGACTTTACCGAAAGAACCCAGAATATGAATTCCTGCAGTCACCAAAGTTTTAAGTCAAAACATTCACACACGTTGACAAAGCCTCACCTTGTGTTGTTGTGGGCAGGTTGCTTCTGATAACAAGAGCGGTATAGCAGCTCAAGCGGGCTTGGCCTGTTAACAAAAGAACGACAATAAAACCTGCGTGAATATTTACAATAAAACAAAGTTACAAAGTGGCGAGCCGGGTGAAGACAAATTAAACTTAAGCGAGATAATTAAAGTGAATGCAATCAGGCGAGGGCAGGAGGCAAGGCCCAGCGTGGCTAGGCCCCGTGTTGTAAAGTTCCAACCTGGACATCGATCCCCATGCTCGCTGCTACTCAACTGACATCCCTACGAGAGAGAGGCTCTACCTTGGTAAACAACAACAACAACCACCACCACCACAACGACCACCACCACCACAACGATGAGAATTTCTCACCTCGGATTTCAGTGCAAGCGCACACACAGCAGCTTCCTGTTACCTAGCGACAGCAGGAAGTAGTATGACGTCACTTCCCTTCCACGAGTGGCTCTCTAACTGAATAAATTATGTTAATGAGGCCGGCCCAAACTGCGAGGGATGGGAGCGTGAGCGCCGAACCCGTCGCAATAAACTCGCGACGTCTTTAACGGACACATTATGTTAATGAGCCACCAGTCACTGGGCGTAACTGTGCCCAAATAAGGATTGCCACTGGAACGATATCGGCAGTGACCCATGCGGAGGGGACGTCTCGCTCAAGAGCGCGGTGGACGTGGGAGGGGTGAATACCTTGGTGACATGACGTCACTAGCGAGGTACACCTCCGCCTGGCGTTTCACGCCGATGAGGTAATGCAGAGTGGTGACGTCACAGAGTTGGAGTTTAAGTTGATTTAGATTCATTTTCCATTGCTCCCTCTCTTGGGTGTGTGAGCTCAGCAACAACGTGGACATTATTGTGTATACACTGTGTGTGTGTACACTGTGTGTGTGTGTACACTGTGTGTGTGTACACTATGTGTATACACTGTGTCACTGTGTGTCACTGTGTGTGTGTCACTGTGTGTCACTGTGTGCGTGTCACTGTGTGTATACACTGTGTGTACCCTGTGTGTGTACACTGTGTATACACTGTATGTACACCGTGTGTACACTGTGTATACACTGTATGTACACCGTGTGTACACTGTGTGTGTGTACACTGTGTATACCCTGTGTGTGTGTACACTGTGTATACCCTGTGTGTGTACACTGTGTGTGTGTACACTGTGTATACACTGTGTATACACTATGTGTGTGTGTACACTGTGTGTGTGTACACTGTGTGTGTACAGTGTATGTGTACACTGTGTGTGTACACTGTGTATAAACTCTGTGTCACTGCGTGTGTGTACACTGTGTGTGTATATATACACTGTGTGTGTACCCTGTGTGTATACACTGTATGTACACTGTGTACACTGTGTGTGTACACTGTGTATACCCTGTGTGTGTACACTGTGTATACACTGTGTGTGTGTACACTATGTGTATACACTGTGTGTGTACACTGTGTGTGTACACTATGTGTATACACTGTGTGTGTACACTGTGTGTGTACACTGTGTGTGCACTGTGTGTCGCTGTGTGTGTTACTGTGTGTGTGTCACTGTGCCTGGCACAAGCGTCGTGGTGACGTCACCACCACTTAGTGGCGAATGGCGGTTGTTGTTGTGTCACTGTGTCACTGTGCGTCTGTCACTATGTGTGTGTCAGTGTGTGTACACTGTGTGTATGTGTACACTATGTGTGTACACTGTGTGTGTACACTGTGTGTGTGTACACTATGTGTATACACTGTGTGTGTACACTGTGTGTACAGTGTGTGTGTAAACTATGTATATACACTGTGTGTGTGTACACTGTGTGTGTGTACACTGTGTGTGTGTACACTATGTGTGTACAGTGTGTGTGTACACTGTTTGTGTATACTGTGTATACTGTGTGTGCACAGTGTGTTCACTGTGTATACACTGTGTGTGTACACTGTTTGTGTGTACACTGTGTGTACACTGTTTGTGTATGTACACTGTGTGTACACTGTCTACACTTTGTGTGTACACTGTGTATATACTGTGTGTACACTGTGTGTGTGTACACTGTGTGTATACACTGTGTGTACACTGTGTATAAACTGTGTGTGTACATTGTGTATGTACCCTGTTTGTGTCTGCATTGAACTGAACCCCCGGCAAGGCCATCTACTTAATGACGAGAGAAAATTCACACGAAATGTCCTTTTCAATGAAGTCTTCCAGATGTAAATTGATACAAGCTTTTAATGAAGAAATAAAATCATCTAATTCAAAACACAACACAATTCAAAGATGTTTCATTTTAAAACTTCAAAACGGAGCATGGGGTACTTGCGTGAATGCGTCCTTCGTGTGCAAATGTTGTGACTTTCCTGGCCTGAAGGCCGTCAATGTGTTGGACCATTATTGGTGCACAGCGTCTCAACAACAGCAGTGGGGTTTGCTTCAACCGATGGTTACGAACATCCAGACGTGAATCAGCAAGGAGCATTTTTAGTCCCAGTTAGACAAAATCTACGTCAACACGTAAGACAAAACTACAATTCGTGTTGTAGAGAATGTACCTCCTCCTATACGTGTAACTTTCAAGTGGTATGCCTTGTAACTGATGAATGATCCGAGCATGCTTCCTATTTCAAAGAGAATGAGTTGCTGCAGAGGCAGACGCTTCGTGAAACACAAAAGTACCCTTTGACCTGTATCACAAGAACAACGGGTATCGAGTTCTCTGTACAGGTTACTTCCAAAACACACACACACACATTGTCCTAACATCACTTATTCAATGTTTGTTCCTCATACAAAATGTTACACGTACGCACACAATCAGACAAGTATTCATTCTAAATCATTGACGGGCATATTAACATTGGATTACTGCAGCGAAATTGACTGCATCACGTTACATCGTATTAACAAGAAGTTATTTAACAAATACGCACCGTCTGCTTAACAGTGTATGCACAACGTACTATTGTTGCGTCATTCAAAACGAGTAGACCGTTGCATGCTGGCGTCTGGGTCAAAATGTAGCAAATTTAAAACATTACACTACAAAAAATAGATGACGGCGTTTCGATGGCAACACAAGCAATCGTCATCAGGTGGGACAAGCACAGCAGCAAGAAGAAGAAACTGCTGGAGTAGGCGCCTATTACTTCAGCAGTATCTCTTGCTGTGGTTGTCCCACCTGATGACGATTGTTCGTGTTGTGATCTAAACGCCGTGATCTGTTATGTTTCTACCCACGTGGTGACTTTACCGAAAGAACTCAAGAGTGTGGATTCCTGCAGTCACGAAAGCTTCGAATCAAGATTGCCTACAAACTACACAACTGAGATGACGCATCAATCATCGCCCCCTACTGACAGGCTCTTGGTCACATGCAGGCCGGTGCAGGGCCACCACCTTGTGCCACACAGGGGCAGCTGCTACTTGGGGATGCTCCTTCGAGTGTTTCAGACGAGGTACGACACAAAAGTCCGAGTTGCTGAGGCGGTTAAGCAAGCACCGAGTAAATGCAATTATAACATAGTGAATGCTTGGGGGCTTATTGTCTCTCACTCCTGGTTAAAGATCTACCCAATCCACAGGTCCACAAAGACTGGCCGCCCTTACTCTGCAGGTTGAACCTAGGAGCTGAGTGTCCAACTACACATTCCTGTCATTAAAGGCCTGTGACAAAGGTGCATCTATTAGAGCGACATCATCTCAGGCTTACACATCTACCGGGTCTCCACTTGACTTTGTATTGCCTCGGAGGAAGTCCACCCACACCTCCACTTCCACAAACTGCTGGGAGTTGCCTCGCTCTGCCTCACAGTCAGAATTCTCCTCCTGTTTCACGTTGTCTCCATCGATGTGAAGGTCCCATTTTGGAGTTGAATCTTCATCTTCACATTTCACCTTCACTTCTTCACTCTTCACCATCACTTCTTCACATTTCACCTTCACTTCTTCACATTTCAACATCACCTCTTCATATTTCACCTCGATACCTTTAAAAGTGTGCAAGCTGGGATTTTCCTCCGGTTCGTGTTTCATGAGGGATGGGCTTATTGTGGCACTTTCACTTTCACAAGCTGATTTCAGACTCCACTCCTTGTGGATCTTCTGATGCTTGTGCGTTCTCTGGTGTACTTGAAGATTTAATGAATTTGCAAATGCCTTCCCACACACACTGCACTTGAGGGGTTTCTCTCCCATGTGTGTTCTCTGGTGTTTTTTAAGAGCAGATGACCGTGAAAATGCCTTCCCACACACAGTGCACTTGAAGGGTTTCTCTCCCGTGTGTGTTCTCTGGTGTGTTTTAAGAGCAAATGAATCCGAAAATGTCTTCCCACACACACTGCACTTGAAGGGTTTCTCTCCCGTGTGTGTTCTCTGGTGTCTTTGAAGATGAGATGAATCTGAAAATGCCTTCCCACACACACTGCACTTAAAGGCATTCTCTCCCGTGTGTGTTCTCTGGTGTTTTTTAAGAGCAGATGACCATGAAAATGTCTTCCCACACACACTGCACTTGAAGGGTTTCTCTCCCGTGTGTTCTTTGGTGTGTTTTAAGAGCAAATGAATCTGAAAATGCCTTCCCACACACACTGCACTTGAAGGGTTTCTCTCCCGTGTGTGTTCTCTGGTGTGTTTTAAGAGTAGATTAATCTGAAAAAGTCTTCCCACACACAGTGCACTTGAAGGGTTTCTCTCCCGTGTGTGTTCTCTGGTGTCTTTGAAGATCATGATGAATCTGAAAATGCCTTCCCACACACACTGCACTTGAAGGGTTTCTCTCCGGTGTGTGTTCTCTGGTGTGTTTTAAGAGCAAATGAATCTGAAAATGCCTTCCCACACACACTGCACTTGAAGGGTTTCTCTCCCGTGTGTGTTCTCTGGTGTTTTTTAAGAGTAGATGAATCTGAAAATGTCTTCCCACACACACTGCACTTGAAGGGTTTCTCTCCCGTGTGTTCTCTGGTGTGTTTTAAGAGTGGATGACCATGAAAATGTCTTCCCACACACACTGCACCTGAGGGGTTTCTCTCCCGTGTGTGTTCTCTGGTGTGTTACAAGATTACATGACTGTGTAAACGCCATCCTGCACATTGTGCACCTGAAGGGTTTCTCTCCCGTGTGTGTTCTCTGGTGTACTTTAAGATGACATGAATGTGCAAACGCCTTCCCGCACAGAGTGCACCTGAAGGGTTTCTCTCCCGTGTGTGTTCTCTGGTGTATTACAAGATTACATGAATCTGAAAATGTTTTGCCGCACAGAGTACACTTGAAGGGTTTCTCTCCTGTGTGTGTTCTCTGGTGTTTTTTAAGAGCAGATGACCATGAAAATGCCTTCCCACACACAGTACATTTGAAGGGTTTCTCTCCTGTGTGAGTTCTCTGGTGCTGCGTCAAATTTCCAGTCCGGTCCGTGCTGTATGCACGCTGGTCGCATTGTTGACTTGTCGTACCGAGCTGCGCTGACTGCCTTTGCTCCATCAGACCAATTCTGCAGAGGAAGCGTCAGCTGCAGACAGAAACAAAGAATATCCACACCATCTACACGTCAGGCACAGAGGAATGCACACGTGACTTACACGTCTATACTTATTAATATATTCATGATGTAGTGAAAAAGTTTCCCAAATTCATCAGATTTGATGAACGTGCAAACGCCTTCCCGCACAGAGTGCACCTGAAGGGTTTCTCTCCACGGGCTGTTATGGCACACAATGAGAGGGCAAATGTCATTAATATGCCTGAGAGCCTTCATATCTTCAAGATGAATGTTAACTCAAAACTCTAAGCACACAATTTCGGCTGTCTGACTACAAAAGGAATATTTATGAAAGTTCAATTCGGCTGACATAGCAAAGGGTGTTGAAAACAATACTATTTGTATTATGCAGAAATGCATAAATTAATGTTCAATCGCAACTTAGAGGTGTGAATCCAGGCTCAGATGTCCTTGAATGCTGGGGATGAACAGTTCCGACTTCAGCTGAATGTGTGTGCTGTGTTCACCTCCTGTTTACATTCTTACAAAGAGTTCCAGAGGAAAACAAAAATAAACTATTGTTTTGATATAACCTCCGTGTTCAACAGAGTTAATAGACTTTACTGCAAACACAAACTTGACACTGTTACACACTGCCATGGGTAAACAGGTGGCGGTGTGACCAGAACAATGCCTGGCCACCTTCATCTGCTCAGCATTAATTCTTCCTTACTCCACCAAGTAATGAATCGAGGATCAATCAACATAGCCGAGGCTATCCGTGTCTCTGTCTCTCTCTCCCCGTGGTGAAGGTGTTCCCCTCCACACAGAGTCAACAGCGGCACGTGCTTAGCGTCTTTGACCGATAGATACATTGACGCACGTATTGTTGGTTCTTTCAGTAAAGTCACGTAGATTGAAAATAAAAATAACAGATTAAATTTAATAAGATAAAGACCACTTGTGTTGCGATCGAAACGTCGTGGGTTTTTTGCTTTATTTTCAATTTTTTATTTTTCATTTAATTTATAATCTGTTATTTTTATTTGATTTTCAATCTACGTGACTTTACCGAAAGAACCAAGAATATTAATTCCTGCAGTCACCAAAGTTTTAAGTCAAAACATTCACACACGTTGACAAAGCCTCACCTTGTGTTGTTGTGGGCAGGTCGCTTCTGATAACAAGAGCGGTATAGCAGCTCAAGCGGGCTTGGCCTGGTGAAAAACATAAAAACTGCGTGAATATTTACAATAAAACAAAGTTACAAAGTGGCGAGCCGGGTGAAGACAAATTAAACTTAAGCGAGATAATTAAAGTGAACGCAATCAGGCGAGGGCAGGAGGCAAGGCCCCGCGTGGCTAGGCCCCGCGTTGTAAAGTTCCAACCTGGACATCGATCCCCATGCTCGCTGCTACTCAACTGACATCCCTACGAGAGAGAGGCTCTACCTTGGTAAACAACAACAACCACGACCACCACAACCACCACCACAACGATGAGAATTTCTCACCTCGGATTTCAGTGCAAGCGCGCACACGGAAGCTTCCTGTTACCTCGCGACAGCAGGAAGTAGTATGACGTCACTTGCCTCCCACGAGCGGCTCTGTAACTGAATAAATTATGTTAATGAAGCCGTCCCATATGTCGAGGGATGGGGGCGTGGGCGCTGAACCCGTCGAAATAAACTCGCGACGGCTTTAACGGAACATTATGTTAATGAGCCACCAGTTACTGGGCGTAGCTTTGCCCAAATAAGGATTGCCACAGGACCGATATCGGCAGTGACCAATGCGGAGGTGACGTCCCGCTCAAGAGCGCGGGGGACGGGTGAATACCTTGGTGACATGACGTCACTAGCGAGGTACACCTCCCCCTGGCGTTTCACGCCGATGAGGTAATGTAGAGTGGTGACGTCACAGAGTTGGAGTTTAAGTTGATTTAGATTCATTTTCCATTGCTCCTTCCCTTGGGTGTGTGAGCTCAGCTACAACAACGTGGACATTATTGTGTATACACTGTGTGTGTGTACACTGTGTGTATGTACACTATGTGTATACACTGTGTCACTGTGTGTCGCTGTGTCACTGTGTGTCACTGTGTGTGTGTACACTGAAAATGCCTTCACACACACACTGCACTTGAAGGGTTTCTCTCCCGTGTGTGTTCTCTGGTGTGTTTTAAGAGCAAATGAATCTGAAAATGTCTTCACACACATACTGCACTTGAAGGGTTTCTCTCCCGTGTGTGTTCTCTGGTGTATTTTAAGAGTCGATTAATCTGAAAATGCCTTCCCACACACAGTTCACTTGAAGGGTTTCTCTCCCGTGTGTGTTCTCTGGTGTGTTTTAAGAGCAAATGAATCTGAAAATGTCTTCACACACATACTGCACTTGAAAGGTTTCTCTCCCGTGTGTGTTCTCTGGTGTATTTTAAGAGCAGATAACCGTGAAAATGCCTTCCCACACACACTGCACTTGAAGGGTTTCTCTCCTGTGTGAGTTCTCTGGTGGGTCTCAAGAACTGATGGTCATGCAAATGCCTTGTCACACACAGTGCACTTAAAGGGTTTCTCTCCCGTGTGTGTTCTGTGGTGTTTTTTAAGAGTTGATGAATCTGAAAATGTCTTCCTACACACACTGCACCTGAAGGGTTTCTCTCCCGTGTGTGTTCTCTGGTGTGTTTTAAGAGCAGATGAATCAGAAAATGTCTTCCCACACACACTGCACAAGGATTTCTCTCCCGTGTGTGTTTTCTGGTGTGTTTTAAGAGCAGATGACCGTGAAAATGCCTTCACACACACACTGCACTTGAAGGGTTTCTCTCCCGTGTGTGTTCTCTGGTGTTTTTTAAGAGTAGATAAATCTGAAAATTTCTTCCCACACACAGTGCACTTGAAGGGTTTCTCTCCCGTGTGTGTTCTCTGGTGTGCTTTAAGAGCAGATGACCATGAAAATGCCGTCCCACACACAGTGCACCTGAAGGGTTTCTCTCCTGTGTGTGTTCTCTGGTGTGTTTTAAGAGCAGATGACCGTGAAAATGCCTTCACACACACTGCACTTGAAGGGTTTCTCTCCCGTGTGTGTTCTCTGGTGTTTTTTAAGAATAGATGAATCTGAAAATGCCTTCCCACACACACTGCACTTGAAGGGTTTCTCTCCTGTGTGAGTTCTCTGGTGGGTCTCAAGAACTGATGGCCATGCAAATGCCGTGTCACACACAGTGCACTTAAAGGGTTTCTCTCCCGTGTGTGTTCTGTGGTGTTTTTTAAGAGTAGATGAATCTGAAAATGTCTTCCCACACACAGTGCACCTAAAGGGTTTCTCTCCCGTGTGTGTTCTCTGGTGTGTTTTAAGAGAAGATGACCGTGAAAATGCCTTCACACACACACTGCACTTGAAGGGTTTCTCTCCCGTGTGTGTTCTCTGGTGTTTTTTAAGAGTAGATAAATCTGAAAATTTCTTCCCACACACAGTGCACTTGAAGGGTTTATCTCCCGTGTGTGTTCTCTGGTGGGTCTCAAGAACTGATGGCCATGCAAATGCCTTGTTACACACAGTGCACCTGAAGGGTTTCTCTCCTGTGCGAGTTCTCTGGTGCTGTGTAAAATTTACAGTCCGATCTGTGCTGTATGCACGTTGGTCGCATTGTTGACTTGTCGTACCAAGCTGCTGTGCTGACTGCCTTTGCTCCATCAGACCAGCATCAGCTGCAGACAGAAAAAAAGAATATCCACACCATCTACACGTCAGTATCGAGGCACAGAGGAATGGAAATATACACAGTCATATATCACTTGCACGTCTTTACTTATTCATGATATAGTGAAAAAGTTTCAAAAATTCATCACACGGGCTGTTGTGGCACACAATGAGAGGGCAAATGGTTATAAACATGCCTGGAAGCCCTCGTATCTTCAAAATGAATGTTCACCCAAAACTCCGTGCACACAATTTCGGCTGTCTGGCTACAAAAGGAATATTTATGAAAGCTAAATTCAGCTGACATAGCAAAGGGTGTTGATGAAGCCTACACAACACGGGGGGGTGGGACCTCAAGGCCAGCACCCAGCGGCAAGGTAAACAGTGGGGTGGGAGGGAAAAGCCCCTAGGCAGATAAGAGTTGACTTAAGTTGGAGGGAGCGAGGGGATTATCGATGAGTCAACGGCGAGGAACGCAGGCACAGAGACAATGGGAAGGGGGGGGATGACGCGACCCCCCCCCCCCCCCAACGGCCAGAGCGCTCAAAACGTCCGAAAAGAGGATTCGATTGGATGCGCAAGGATGACGTCATATGACCCGGGGGTTAAGGGGGGCTTTGGAGACATAAGGGGGCCGGAGGGGCGGATTGAATCAGAGCTCTTCTGGAGCGGCGGAGGAGATCAGCCGTCCCCAGCGTCCGGGCGACGCGTGCAGGGTGGAGCTGGAAACGATCGGCCAGAAAAAGTCCCCGAGGCGAGCATCTTCCCCAGCCCCCATGGGGCAGCTGAAGAGGTGAGTGGGTACGGGGAGGGGGGCCAATTGAGTCAGCTCGAGCTTGGGGGATAGATGCACTCTGCGACGGCCAGGTGACAGGAGGTTAGGCGCTGTCCGAAGGGTGCTGGCTGGAGGGGGCCATAAACGGGGGTCCCTATTCGGAAATAAATCTGAGCACAGACTGACGTTGTGACGCGTGGTGCATGTGTGCGTGTGAAGAGCGGTGGGACAGCGATCGGCGTACGACGGTGTGTGGGTGACTATAAATCAGTGTGGGTGTGACGCACGCGCATATGAAAATACCAACGGTTGCCCGCGCCGGCGCGTGTCTGTGCGAGCCCCACGGTGTTAAGGGTGAGACACGCGCGAGTGTCACTAGTTTCTGTGCGTGCACCGAGTGTTAACGGTGAGACACACGCGAGTGGGTGGGGGGAGGCATCATCCCCCACCCATTAGACGTGGCGCCCCCCCCCCCACCGCTCGTGGTGAGTGAGAGGGAGATCAGCCCCCACGTAATGGGGAGTGGGGGGGGGCATGAGCCCCCACAAACGCTGGGGATGAACAGATCCGACTTCAGCTGAATGTGTGTGCTGTGTTCACCTCCTGTTTCCATTCTTACAAAGAGTTCCAGAGGAAAACAAAAATAAACTATTGTTGTGATATAACCTCCGTGTGCAATAGAGTTAATAGATGTTACTGCAAACACAAACTTGACACTGTCACACACTGCCATGAGTAAACAGGTGGTGGTGTGACCAGAACCATGCCTGGCCACCTTCATCTGCTCAGCATTAATTCTTCCTCACTCCACCAAGTAATGAATCGAGGATCAATCAACATAGCCGAGGCTATCCGTGTCTCTGTCTCTCTCTCCCCGTGGTGAAGGTGTTCCCCTCCACACATTCAGAGTCAACAGCGGCACGCGCTTAGCGTCTTTGACCGATAGATACATTGACGCACGTATTGTTGGTTCTTTCAGTAAAGTCACGTAGATAGAAAATAAAAATAACAGATTAAATTCAATAAGATAAAGACCACTTGTGTTGCGATCGAAACGTCGTTGGTTTTTTGCTTTATTTTCAATTTATTTATTTTATTTTCTATCTACGTGACTTTACCGAAATAACCAAGAATATTAATTCCTGCAGTCACCAAAGTTTTAAGTTAAAACATTCACACACGTTGACAAAGCCTCACCTTGTGTTGTTGTGGGCAGGTCGCTTCTGATAACAAGAGCGGTATAGCAGCTCAAGCGGGCTTGGCCTGGTGAAAAAGAAAATAAAAACTGCGTGAATATTTACAATAAAACAAAGTTACAAAGTGGCGAGCCGGGTGAAGACAACTTAAACTTAAGCGAGATAATTAAAGTGAACGCAATCAGGCGAGGGCAGGAGGCAAGGCCCCGCGTGGCTAGGCCCCGCGTTGTAAAGTTCCAACCTGGACATCGATTCCCATGCTCGCTGCTACTCAACTGACATCCCTACGAGAGAGAGCGAGGCTCTACCTTGGTAAACAACAACAACCACCACCACGATGAGAATTTCTCACCTCGGATTTCAGTGCAAGCGCGCACGCGGCAGCTTCCTGTTGCCTGGCGACAGCAGGAAGTAGTATGACGTCACTTCCCTCCCAAGAGCGGCTCTGTTACTGAATAAATTATGTTAATGATGCCAGCCCATATGTCGAGGGATGGGGGCGTGGGCGCTGAACCTGTCGCAATATACTCGCGACGGCTTTAATGGATATATTATGTTAATGAGCCACCAGTCACTGGGCGTAGCTTTGCCCAAATAAGGATTGCCACTGGAACGATATCGGCAGTGACCCACGCGGAGGGGACGTCACGCTCAAGAGCACTGTGGACGGGGTAAGGGTGAATACCTTGGTGACATGACGTAACTAGCGAGGTACACCTCACCCTGGCGTTTCACGCCGATGAGGTAATGCAGAGTGGTGACGTCACAGAGTTGGAGTTTAGTTGATTTAGATTCATTTTCCATTGCTCCCTCCCTTTGGTGCAGTGGTTCTTAACCTGGGTTCGATCGAACCCCAGGGGTTCGGTGAGTCGATCTCAGGGGTTCGGCAGAGCCCCCACCACGGAGGTCCGGACACACTTGAATTATTGTGTAAATTTGTGATGACACACACGGCCCGCTTGGCCATCACTGGCTGCAGATGATCATGCTACACTGCTTGGCCAATCAGCGCTGCGGGGAATTTAGTGCATACTCAGTAGTCAACGTGTGACTGTTGTTGTCGTACGTCGTGTGATTTCTTTAGTATTTTATCCATACTAACTATGTCGGGCAAAAGAAGAAAGTGGTCGGACGAATATGTACAACATGGATTCTCATGTATCACGGAACGTGATGGGAGTGAGCGTCCTATCTGCATGATTTGCAACGCCAAGTTGAGCAACTCTAGTCTTGCACCGGCAAAACTAAAGGAACACTTCTTGAAGCTGCATGGAGACGGGGGATACAAGAACACAACACTTGCTGAATTCAGGGTGAAGAGAGCCAGATTCGATGAAAGGGCCACTCTGCCTGCTCTTGGATTTGTACCTGTTAACAAACCGATCCTGACAGCATCGTACGAAGTTGCTTACCTGATCGCAAAGCAGGGCAAGCCACACACCATTGGTGAAACACTTGTGAAACCAGCTGCATTAAAGATGGCGAATCTGATACTCGGAACAGCGGCCGAAGGTAAATTATCCCAAATTCCCCTTTCAAATGACACCGTCAGTGACAGAATAGAAGACATGAGTAAAGACATCTTGGCTCAAGTAGTCGCGGATCTGATTTCAAGCCCGGCAAAATTCAGCCTTCAACTCGACGAAACCACAGACGTTTCTGATCTAAGCCAGCTTGCTGTTTTTGTACGCTATGTGAAAGACGACATGATAAAAGAAGAGTTTTTATTTTGTAAGCCTCTTACAACAACAACGAAGGCAGCCGATGTGAAGAAGCTTGTGGATGACTTCTTCAGAGACAACAATCTTTCATGGGATATGGTTTCTGCAGTTTGTACGGACGGAGCTCCAGTCATGCTGGGAAGAAAGTCTGGTTTTGGTGCGCTAGTAAAGGCCGATGCACCACACATCATTGTGACGCATTGTATTCTGCACAGGCATGCGTTGGCAACAAAAACCTTACCTCCAAAAATGACAGAAGTATTAAAAACTGTGGTGGAATGTGTGAACTATGTGCGAAAAAGTGCTCTGAGGCACCGCATCTTCAGTGAGCTGTGTAAAGAAATGGGCTCTGAATTTGAGGTACTTCTGCTCCATTCTAATATTCGGTGTTATCCCGGGGACAGGTGCTGAATCGTGTTTTTGCCATGCGTGTGGAATTAGCCCTGTTTTTGCAAGAGCACCAACACTGCCATGCAGATTG
This sequence comes from Petromyzon marinus, assembly GCF_010993605.1. NCBI lineage: Eukaryota > Metazoa > Chordata > Hyperoartia > Petromyzontiformes > Petromyzontidae > Petromyzon > Petromyzon marinus. The sequence continues at coordinate 62,126 of NW_022639310.1, forward strand.
CTTCAAAAATCCTGAGTTCATTCTCATTTTAGCGTACATGGCTGATATATTCGCAGCTCTCAATCATCTCAATCAGCAGATGCAGGGTGGTGGAGTCAATATCATGGAAGCGGAAGAACACCTGAAGGCTTAAATTTAGATTTAAAGCTTTCGTGACTGCAGTAATTCATATTCTTAGTTTTTTCGGTAAAGTCACGTTGAAGAGAAACAACAAAATAACAAAATATATATAAAACAATAAAAAATTCTCACGACGTTTCGACCATAACTCAAACGGTCATCATCAGGTGTGTCGGTTTGCATAAATTTATTTTGAAAACGGCATATTTATTTATTTATATATATATATAAATAACGTTTGCGTCACGCGCAACGATTGGCTGTTTGCCAGGACTAGTCCATCTATTTTTTGAAAAGAGGAGGGGGGAGACGAAATTTGTTTTTATGTATGCTGTCTGAAAGCCACTGTAAGCGTGAACAATCAATCAAGAACTGAAATGATTTATCAAATCTTTCCAATGATTGCTAAGATAGAATCCATCTTCTCGGTTGAAATTGTCTCTGTGTTTGTATATGTGGATAGCCTCATGAACGAATCTCTCATGGAAGCCAGATGGCTTACAAAGAACCTCCGTCTTGGAAAAGTCAATGGCATGTGAGCCTACTGAATTAGAACAATGATCTGCTACGGCCGAGGTGTTGGTCCTACCGTGTTTAAGGTCTGCTTTATGTTCACGAATGCGGTCCGAGATATGGCGTTTGGTTTCTCCAATGTAACTACTACCACAGAGGCAACTTAGTTTGTAGACACCAGGGTATTGTATGTCCGGAATCACATCTTTTTACAGACGGAACCAGATCACGGATTTTATGTAATGTGTTGAAACGGACCTGGATCTTGTGTTTATTCAAGATTTTGGAGATCTTTTTTGTGATCCCAGCAATGTAGGGTAAAGTGATGGTTTTGAAAGGCTCCTCAAGAGGGTTCTTCTTCATGGTTTGAGTGATAGCTTTGCGGATTGTATAGTCGGAGTAACCATTAGCCCTAAGAGCTTGGTGTACGTGCTTGAGTTCACTGCTTATGTGTTCCTGGTCGGATATGGATTGGGCTCTATGATACAGAGTCTTGATGAGAGAATTCTTCTGTGATGGATGGTGGTGGGAATCCGGTTTCAGATAAGCATCCGTATGGGTAGCTTTCCTGTAGACAGAGTGGCTCATTGAACCATCAGGTCTCTTTTTAATTAGGACATCCAAAAAAGGTATCTTGCCATCTATTTCGACTTCCATGGTAAATCTGATGGCTGGGTGTATGGAATTGATGTGGTCGAAGAATTGGTCTAGAGCAGGCCGGCCATGTGGCCAGATGACAAAAGTGTCATCCACGTACCTCTTCCATAAGGTTGGGCGCAGAGTGGCAGTCTGGATGGCGTCAGTCTCAAATTTCTCCATGAAAATGTTAGCTATAACTGGAGAAAGGGGGGAGCCCATTGGGGTGCCCTCAGTTTGTTTGTAGAAAGTTCCATTCCAAGTGAAGTATGTATTGGTTAAACAGTGTCTCACCAGGGGGGGTACCTCAGTGTTTAGTCCTTGATGAACCAAGTCTTCAATGATTGCAATGGTGTCAGGTACAGGAACCTTGGTGAATAAGGAAACTACATCAAAACTGACAAGCAGGTCGTCTGGGGACAGGGAAATACCCTTGATTGTTGATACCAGGTGAGTAGAATTTTGTACCGCAGAGGTGGTCTTTCCAGTGAAAGGACGCAGGATTTCAGACAAAAAACGAGCTAGTTTGTAGGTGGGGGAGCTGATAGTAGAGACTATGGGACAAAGAGGTGTATCAACTTTATGTATTTTTGGTAAGCCGTATAATCTTGGTGGCCTGGCAGCAGAAGGTTTCAATGAAAACTGTTTAGATTGATCAATTAATGCGGTTGAATCAGAAATTATTTTGTTGGTTTGTGTGACGAGGCTGTTGGTGGGATCTCTTTTTATTTTTGTATAACTACCATCGTCGAGTAATTCTTTAATTTTGTTGTTGTATTCTATTTTATCCATGATAACAGTAGCATTGCCTTTGTCAGCTGAGAGAACTACAATATCATTCCTCTTTTTTAATTTATATAATTCAAAACGCTCATTTTTGCTGAGGTTGCTAGCTGGCATCTTAGCGTTTTTGAGGGTAGCAGCGATTTCAGATCTTGCTACGTCTGCAGCGATGTGACCCAGGCCCCTGAGAGCAACGTCTACTTGGGCAATTATATCATTAACTGGTATGTGTTTAGGTGTGACTGCAAAGTTTAGACCTTTAGCTAAAACGGATTTCAGACCATCGGAAATAGAACTGTTACTGCGATTAATTACGACTTTATTAACGTCTAACTTTTTGGTGTGTGGGTCCGGTCTTTTGTTGAATAGGAGGTTAAATTTGGAAATCAGGTTTTCCTTACATTTGGTCGACATAGTAGCAGCTGAAGAGGCAGTCATATTGTCTACATGTTCCCAATCCGATGTGGACATTATTGCCGTCAATGATAAGTGTGATTTGTAGAGTGTCTTGTCTAACTGATCTAGTTCTGTGCGTATAAGTCTGATTTTTTCTGAGATAAGAGCTAAGCTAGTTTTGAAAAGAATTCGTTTCGCATTAGAAGAAGTTACAGTAGCAGAGGTGAGTGTAAATGCGATTGGTATTACCCCAGAGTCGCGGCATCTCTTCAGGAAGGTGAGAGACTCGATCAGCTGAGCTTTCTTATCCCGGAGTTTGTTGAAGGATCTTAAAGTTATGTGAAAACCCTCCCCGTAGAGGCGATTAAATTTTGATTTAAAGCTTTCGTGACTGCAGTAATTCATATTCTTAGTTTTTTCGGTAAAGTCACGTTGAAGAGAAACAACAAAATATATATAAAACAATAAAAAATTCTCACGACGTTTCGACCATAACTCAAACGGTCATCATCAGGTGTGTCGGTTTGCATAAATTTATTTTGAAAACGGCATATTTATTTATTTATATATATAAAAATAACGTTTGCGTCACGCGCAACGATTGGCTGTTTGCCAGGACTAGTCCATCTATTTTTTGAAAAGAGGAGGGGGGAGACGAAATTTGTTTTTATGTATGCTGTCTGAAAGCCACTGTAAGCGTGAACAATCAATCAAGAACTGAAATGATTTATCAAATCTTTCCAATGATTGCTAAGATAGAATCCATCTTCTCGGTTGAAATTGTCTCTGTGTTTGTATATGTGGATAGCCTCATGAACGAATCTCTCATGGAAGCCAGATGGCTTACAAAGAACCTCCGTCTTGGAAAAGTCAATGGCATGTGAGCCTACTGAATTAGAACAATGATCTGCTACGGCCGAGGTGTTGGTCCTACCGTGTTTAAGGTCTGCTTTATGTTCACGAATGCGGTCCGAGATATGGCGTTTGGTTTCTCCAATGTAACTACTACCACAGAGGCAACTTAGTTTGTAGACACCAGGGTATTGTATGTCCGGAATCACATCTTTTACAGACGGAACCAGATCACGGATTTTATGTAATGTGTTGAAACGGACCTGGATCTTGTGTTTATTCAAGATTTTGGAGATCTTTTTTGTGATCCCAGCAATGTAGGGTAAAGTGATGGTTTTGAAAGGCTCCTCAAGAGGGTTCTTCTTCATGGTTTGAGTGATAGCTTTGCGGATTGTATAGTCGGAGTAACCATTAGCCCTAAGAGCTTGGTGTACGTGCTTGAGTTCACTGCTTATGTGTTCCTGGTCGGATATGGATTGGGCTCTATGATACAGAGTCTTGATGAGAGAATTCTTCTGTGATGGATGGTGGTGGGAATCCGGTTTCAGATAAGCATCCGTATGGGTAGCTTTCCTGTAGACAGAGTGGCTCATTGAACCATCAGGTCTCTTTTTAATTAGGACATCCAAAAAAGGTATCTTGCCATCTATTTCGACTTCCATGGTAAATCTGATGGCTGGGTGTATGGAATTGATGTGGTCGAAGAATTGGTCTAGAGCAGGCCGGCCATGTGGCCAGATGACAAAAGTGTCATCCACGTACCTCTTCCATAAGGTTGGGCGCAGAGTGGCAGTCTGGATGGCGTCAGTCTCAAATTTCTCCATGAAAATGTTAGCTATAACTGGAGAAAGGGGGGAGCCCATTGGGGTGCCCTCAGTTTGTTTGTAGAAAGTTCCATTCCAAGTGAAGTATGTATTGGTTAAACAGTGTCTCACCAGGGGGGGTACCTCAGTGTTTAGTCCTTGATGAACCAAGTCTTCAATGATTGCAATGGTGTCAGGTACAGGAACCTTGGTGAATAAGGAAACTACATCAAAACTGACAAGCAGGTCGTCTGGGGACAGGGAAATACCCTTGATTGTTGATACCAGGTGAGTAGAATTTTGTACCGCAGAGGTGGTCTTTCCAGTGAAAGGACGCAGGATTTCAGACAAAAAACGAGCTAGTTTGTAGGTGGGGGAGCTGATAGTAGAGACTATGGGACGAAGAGGTGTATCAACTTTATGTATTTTTGGTAAGCCGTATAATCTTGGTGGCCTGGCAGCAGAAGGTTTCAATGAAAACTGTTTAGATTGATCAATTAATGCGGTTGAATCAGAAATTATTTTGTTGGTTTGTGTGACGAGGCTGTTGGTGGGATCTCTTTTTATTTTTGTATAACTACCATCGTCGAGTAATTCTTTAATTTTGTTGTTGTATTCTATTTTATCCATGATAACAGTAGCATTGCCTTTGTCAGCTGAGAGAACTACAATATCATTCCTCTTTTTTAATTTATATAATTCAAAACGCTCATTTTTGCTGAGGTTGCTAGCTGGCATCTTAGCGTTTTTGAGGGTTGCAGCGATTTCAGATCTTGCTACGTCTGCAGCGATGTGACCCAGGCCCCTGAGAGCAACGTCTACTTGGGCAATTATATCATTAACTGGTATGTGTTTAGGTGTGACTGCAAAGTTTAGACCTTTAGCTAAAACGGATTTCAGACCATCGGAAATAGAACTGTTACTGAGATTAATTACGACTTTATTAACGTCTAACTTTTTGGTGTGTGGGTCCGGTCTTTTGTTGAATAGGAGGTTAAATTTGGAAATCAGGTTTTCCTTACATTTGGTCGACATAGTAGCAGCTGAAGAGGCAGTCATATTGTCTACATGTTCCCAATCCGATGTGGACATTATTGCCGTCAATGATAAGTGTGATTTGTAGAGTGTCTTGTCTAACTGATCTAGTTCTGTGCGTATAAGTCTGATTTTTTCTGAGATAAGAGCTAAGCTAGTTTTGAAAAGAATTCGTTTCGCATTAGAAGAAGTTACAGTAGCAGAGGTGAGTGTAAATGCGATTGGTATTACCCCAGAGACTCTACAAATCACACTTATCATTGACGGCAATAATGTCCACATCGGATTGGGAACATGTAGACAATATGACTGCCTCTTCAGCTGCTACTATGTCGACCAAATGTAAGGAAAACCTGATTTCCAAATTTAACCTCCTATTCAACAAAAGACCGGACCCACACACCAAAAAGTTAGACGTTAATAAAGTCGTAATTAATCGCAGTAACAGTTCTATTTCCGATGGTCTGAAATCCGTTTTAGCTAAAGGTCTAAACTTTGCAGTCACACCTAAACACATACCAGTTAATGATATAATTGCCCAAGTAGACGTTGCTCTCAGGGGCCTGGGTCACATCGCTGCAGACGTAGCAAGATCTGAAATCGCTGCAACCCTCAAAAACGCTAAGATGCCAGCTAGCAACCTCAGCAAAAATGAGCGTTTTGAATTATATAAATTAAAAAAGAGGAATGATATTGTAGTTCTCTCAGCTGACAAAGGCAATGCTACTGTTATCATGGATAAAATAGAATACAACAACAAAATTAAAGAATTACTCGACGATGGTAGTTATACAAAAATAAAAAGAGATCCCACCAACAGCCTCGTCACACAAACCAACAAAATAATTTCTGATTCAACCGCATTAATTGATCAATCTAAACAGTTTTCATTGAAACCTTCTGCTGCCAGGCCACCAAGATTATACGGCTTACCAAAAATACATAAAGTTGATACACCTCTTCGTCCCATAGTCTCTACTATCAGCTCCCCCACCTACAAACTAGCTCGTTTTTTGTCTGAAATCCTGCATCCTTTCACTGGAAAGACCACCTCTGCGGTACAAAATTCTACTCACCTGGTATCAACAATCAAGGGTATTTCCCTGTCCCCAGACGACCTGCTTGTCAGTTTTGATGTAGTTTCCTTATTCACCAAGGTTCCTGTACCTGACACCATTGCAATCATTGAAGACTTGGTTCATCAAGGACTAAACACTGAGGTACCCCCCCTGGTGAGACACTGTTTAACCAATACATACTTCACTTGGAATGGAACTTTCTACAAACAAACTGAGGGCACCCCAATGGGCTCCCCCCTTTCTCCAGTTATAGCTAACATTTTCATGGAGAAATTTGAGACTGACGCCATCCAGACTGCCACTCTGCGCCCAACCTTATGGAAGAGGTACGTGGATGACACTTTTGTCATCTGGCCACATGGCCGGCCTGCTCTAGACAAATTCTTCGACCACATCAATTCCATACACCCAGCCATCAGATTTACCATGGAAGTCGAAATAGATGGCAAGATACCTTTTTTGGATGTCCTAATTAAAAAGAGACCTGATGGTTCAATGAGCCACTCTGTCTACAGGAAAGCTACCCATACGGATGCTTATCTGAAACCGGATTCCCACCACCATCCATCACAGAAGAATTCTCTCATCAAGACTCTGTATCATAGAGCCCAATCCATATCCGACCAGGAACACATAAGCAGTGAACTCAAGCACGTACACCAAGCTCTTAGGGCTAATGGTTACTCCGACTATACAATCCGCAAAGCTATCACTCAAACCATGAAGAAGAACCCTCTTGAGGAGCCTTTCAAAACCATCACTTTACCCTACATTGCTGGGATCACAAAAAAGATCTCCAAAATCTTGAATAAACACAAGATCCAGGTCCGTTTCAACACATTACATAAAATCTGTGATCTGGTTCCGTCTGTAAAAGATGTGATTCCGGACATACAATACCCTGGTGTCTACAAACTAAGTTGCCTCTGTGGTAGTAGTTACATTGGAGAAACCAAACGCCATATCTCGGACCGCATTCGTGAACATAAAGCAGACCTTAAACACGGTAGGACCAACACCTCGGCCGTAGCAGATCATTGTTCTAATTCAGTAGGCTCACATGCCATTGACTTTTCCAAGACGGAGGTTCTTTGTAAGCCATCTGGCTTCCATGAGAGATTCGTTCATGAGGCTATCCACATATACAAACACAGAGACAATTTCAACCGAGAAGATGGATTCTATCTTAGCAATCATTGGAAAGATTTGATAAATCATTTCAGTTCTTGATTGATTGTTCACGCTTACAGTGGCTTTCAGACAGCATACATAAAAACAAATTTCGTCTCCCCCCTCCTCTTTTCAAAAAATAGATGGACTAGTCCTGGCAAACAGCCAATCGTTGCGCGTGACGCAAACGTTATTTATATATATATAAATAAATATGCCGTTTTCAAAATAAATTTATGCAAACCGACACACCTGATGATGACCGTTTGAGTTATGGTCGAAACGTCGTGAGAATTTTTTATTGTTTTATATATATTTTGTTATTTTGTTGTTTCTCTTCAACGTGACTTTACCGAAAAAACTAAGAATATGAATTACTGCAGTCACGAAAGCTTTAAATCAAGATGTAAAACATGTTACTATTGT
>NW_022639311.1:0-44322 GCF_010993605.1 Petromyzon marinus
GTGGTGGTGATGGTGGTGATGGTGGTGGTGGTGATGGTGGTGGTGGTCATGGTGATGGTGGTGGTGATGGTGGTGGTGGTGATGGTGGTGGTGATGGTGGTGGTGGTGATGGTGGTGGTGGTGATGGTGGTGATGGTGGTGATGGTGGTGGTGGTGGTGGTGATGGTGGTGGTGGTGATGGTGGTGGTGGTGGTGGTGATGGTGGTGATGGTGGTGGTGGTGATGGTGGTGGTGGTGGTGATGGTGGTGATGGTGGTGGTGGTGATGGTGGTGGTGGCGATGGTGGTGGTGGTGATGGTGGTGGTGGTGATGGTGGTGGTGGTGGTGATGGTGGTGGTGGTGATGGTGGTGGTGATGGTGGTGGTGGTGATGGTGGTGGTGGTGATGGTGGTGGTGGTGGTGGTGATGGTGGTGGTGGTGATGGTGGTGGTGGTGATGGTGGTGGTGGTGGTGATGGTGGTGGTGGTGGTGGTGATGGTGGTGGTGATGGTGGTGGTGGTGATGGTGGTGATGGTGGTGGTGGTGATGGTGGTGGTGGTGCTGATGGTGGTAGTGGTGATGGTGGTGGTGGTGATGGTGGTGGTGGTAATGGTGGTGGTGGTGGTGATGGTGGTGGTGGTGATGGTGGTGGTGGTGATGGTGGTGGTGGTGATGGTGGTGGTGGTGATGGTGGTGGTGATGGTGGTGATGGTGATGTTCGTGGTGGTGGTGGTGGTGGTTGTGGTGATGGTGGTGGTGATGTTGTTGGTGGTGATGGTGGTGATGGTGGTGGTATGGTGGTGATGGTGGTGGTATGGTGGTGATGGTGGTGGTATGGTGGTGATGGTGGTGGTATGGTGGTGATGGTGGTGGTGATGGTGGTGATGGTGGTGTGGTGGTGTGGTGGTGATGTGGTGGTGATGATGGTGATGTGGTGTGGTGGTGATGGTGGTAGTGGTGATGATGGTGATGGTGGTGGTAGTGGTAGTGGTGATGGTGGTGTGGTGGTGATGGTGGTGTGGTGGTGGTGGTGATGGTGGTGATGGTGATGATGGTGGTGATGGTGGTGTGGTGGTGATGGTGGTGTGGTGGTGATGTGGTGGTGATGATGGTGATGTGGTGTGGTGGTGATGGTTGTGGTGGTGATGATGGTGGTGATGATGGTGGTGGTGGTGTTATGGTGGTGGTGGTGGTGATGGTGGTGGTGATGGTGGTGATGGTGGTGGTGATGGTGGTGGTGGTGATGATGCTGGTGGTGGTGATGGTGGTGATGGTGGTGGTGATGGTGGTGGTGGTGGTGATGGTGGTGGTGGTGATGGTGGTGGTGGTGATGGTGGTGATAGTGATGGTGACAGTGATGGTGGTGGTGGTGGTGATGGTGATGGTGGTGGTGGTGATGGTGGTGGTGGTGGTGATGGTGGTGATGGTGGTGATGGTGGTGGTGACAGTGATGGTGGTGGTGGTGATGGTGGTGGTGATGGTGATGGTGGTGGTGATGGTGGTGGTGGTGTGGTGGTGATGGTGGTGGTGGTGATGGTGGTGATGGTGGTGATGGTGGTGGTGATGATGGTGGTGGTGGTGATGGTGGTGATGGTGGTGGTGATGGTGGTGGTGGTGGTAGTGGTGGTGGTGATGGTGGTGGTGATGGTGGTGGTGATGGTGGTGGTGGTGGTGATGGTGGTGGTGATGGTGGTGGTGATGGTGGTGGTGGTGGTGGTGATGGTGATGGTGGTGATGGTGGTGATGGTGGTGGTGGTGGTGATGGTGGTGATGGTGGTGGTGGTGATGGTGGTGATGGTGGTGGTGGTGGTGATGGTGATGATGGTGGTGGTGATGGTGGTGATGATGGTGGTGGTGATGGTGATGATGGTGGTGATGATGGTGGTGGTGATGGTGGTGATGATGGTGGTGGTGGTGCTGGTGGTGATGGTGGTGATGGTGATGGTGGTGGTGGTGATGATGGTGGTGGTACTGATGGTGGTGATGGTGGTGGTGGTGATGGTGGTGATGGTGGTGATGGTGGTGGTGGTGATGATGGTGGTGGTGATGGTGGTGATGGTGGTGGTGGTGATGGTGGTGATGGTGGTGGTGATGGTGATGATGGTGGTGATGATGGTGGTGATGGTGATGGTGGTGATGGTGGTGATGGTGGTGGTGGTAATGGTGGTGATGGTGGTGGTGATGGTGATGATGGTGGTGATGATGGTGGTGATGGTGATGGTGGCGATGGTGATTGCGATTGTGGTGGTGGTGATGGTGATAGTGATAATGGTGGTGATGATGATAGTTATGGTGGTGATGGTGGTGGTGATGGTGGTGGTGATGGTGGTAGTGATGGTGATAGCGATGGTGGTGATGGTGGTGGTGATGGTGATGGTGGTGATGGTGATAGCGATGGTGGTGGTGATGGTGATGATGATAGTGGTGGTGGTGATGGTGGTGATGGTGGTGATGGTGATGATGGTGGTGGTGATGGTGGTGATGATGGTGGTGGTGGTGGTCGTGGTGATGGTGATGATGGTGGTGGTGATGGTGGTGATGATGGTGGTGGTGATGGTGATGATGGTGGTGGTGATGGTGGTGATGATGGTGATGGTGGTGATGGTGGTGATGGTGGTGGTCGTGATGATGGTGGTGGTGGTGATGGTGGTGATGGTGGTGATGGTGGTGATGGTGATGGTGGTGATGATGGTGGTGGTGGTGATAGTGGTGATGGTGGTGGTGATGGTGGTGATGGTGGTGGTGATGGTGATGATGGTGGTGGTGATGGTGGTGATGATGGTGGTGGTGATGATGGTGGTGATGGTGATGATGGTGGTGGTGGTGGTGGTGATGATGGTGGTGGTGGTGATGGTGGTGATGGTGGTGGTGGTGATGGTGGTGATGGTGGTGATGGTGCTGGTGGTGATGATGGTGGTGGTGATGGTGGTGATGGTGGTGGTGGTGATGGTGGTGATGGTGGTGGTGATGGTGATGATGGTGGTGATGATGGTGGTGATGGTGGTGATGGTGGTGATGGTGGTGATGGTGGTGGTGATGGTGATGATGGTGGTGATGATGGTGGTGATGGTGATGGTGGTGATGGTGATAGCGATGGTGGTGGTGGTGATGGTGATAGTGATAATGGTGGTGATGATGATAGTTATGGTGGTGATGGTGGTGGTGATGGTGGTGGTGATGGTGGTAGTGATTGTGATAGCGATGGTGGTGATGGTGGTGATGGTGGTGATGGTGATAGCGATGGTGGTGGTGATGGTGATGATAGTGGTGGTGGTGATGGTGGTGATGGTGGTGGTCATGGTGATGATGGTGATAGCGATGGTGGTGATGATGGTGGTGATGATGATAGTGATGGTGGTGATGGTGGTGGTAATGGTGGTGATGGTGATAGTGATGGTGTTGATGGTGGTGGTGGTGATGGTGGTTGTGGTGATGGTGGTGATGGTGATAGCGATGGTGGTGGTGGTGATGGTGATAATGGTGGTGATGATGAAAGTGATGGTGGTGATGGTGGTGATGGTGATAGTGATGGTGGTGATGACCAGCACCCACGCCCGGCCGCCTTTGTCTCCCCCCATTGGCGATGTTCCCTACACGCAGCTACACCAGCTGCTCGTTCGAGTCGGCGTCGACCCAGGTGAGGTCCGGGAACTGACCTCACCATGGCACGTGACCCGCGTTTGCGGGAATCGAACTCGGGTCACGTGCCAGGGGCACTCACCCCTGTCGTCTTGAACTTCTGCCAAACGTAGACGTCCCGGGATCCCTTCTCGTAGCGGTAGGTTGGGGGGAAGGTGATGTCCTCCTCGTCTGAGAGAGAGAGAGAGAGAGGGAGAGACGTGTGGTCGCGGGGTCACGGAGATGTGGGGTCACGGGGTCGCGGGGTCACGGAGATGTGGGGTCACGGGGATATTGGGACACGGGGTCATGGGGACATGGGGTTAAGGGGTCACGGAGACATTGGGGCATGGGAACACGGGGTCACAGGGTCACGGGGACAAGGGGTCATGGAGATATGGCGTCACGGGGTCACAGAGACAATGGGACACGGGGCCACGTGGACAGATGGAGATATGGGGTCACGGGGTCACGGAGTCACGGGGTCACGGAGACACGGGGACATGGCGTGACGGGGACAGGGAGACACAGGGATCGAGAGTGAGTGAGTGGCTGTGCGGGTGAGCGAGTGGCTGAGCAAATGGCGGAACGGCTGAGCGAGCAGCTGAGTGGCTGAGCGGGTGAGTGAGCGGCTGAGTGGGTGAGCGAGCGGCTGAGTGGGTGAGCGAGTGGCTGAGCGGGTGAGCGAGCGGCTGAGTGGCTGAGTGGGTGGCTGAGCGGGTGAGCGGGTGGCTGAGTGGGTGAGCGAGCGGTTGAGTGGATGAGCGAGCGGCTGAGTGGGTGAGCGAGTGGCTGGGTGCGTGAGCGAGTGGCTGAGTGGGTGAGCGAGTGGCTGAGTGGGTGAGCGAGTGGCTGAGTGTCTGAGCGGGTGAGCGAGTGGCTGAGTGGGTGAGCGAGTGGCTGAGCGGGTGAGTGGGTGAGCGAGTGGCTGGGTGGGTGAGCGAGTGGCTGAGTGGGTGAGCGAGTGGCTGAGTGTCTGCGCGGGTGAGCGAGTGGCTGAGTGGGTGAGCGAGTGGCTGGGCGGGTGAGCGAGTGGCTGAGTGGGTGAGCGAGTGGCTGAGTGTCTGAGCGGGTGAGCGAGTAGCTGAGTGGGTGAGCGAGTGGCTGAGCGGGTGAGTGGGTGAGCGAGTGGCTGGGTGGGTGAGCGAGTGGCCGAGTGGGTGAGCGAGTGGCTGAGTGTCTGAGCGGGTGAGCGAGTGGCTGGGCGGGTGAGCGAGTGGCTGGGCGGGTGAGCGAGTGGCTGAGCGGGATGAGTAACTCACTGAATTTGTTGAAGATGTGTGTGGACTCGCGCTCCTTGTTCAGCTGGTCCATGGTGAGGATGGAGTCGAACTCTCGCCTACGTAGGTGGTTCATGATGTCCTGAGGGGAGCCGGTGAGCAGCAGCATCAACACCGATTCCCTCCCTCCCTCATTCCCTCTCTCCCTCCCTCCCTCCCTCCCTCCCCCCTCCCTCCCTCCCTCCCTCCCTCCCCCCCTCCCTCCCTCCCTCCCTCCCTCCCCCCTCCCTCCCTCCCTCCCTCCCTCCCCCCCTCCCTCCCTCTCCCCCTCACTCCCTCCCTCCCTCCCCCCTCCCTCCCTCCCTCCCTCCCTCCCTCCCTCCCCTCCCTCCCTCCCTCCCTCCATCCCCTCCCTCCCTCCCATTCTCCCCCCCTCCTTCCCTCCCTCCCCCCCTCCCTCCCTCCCTCCTCCCCTCCCTCCCTCCCTCCCTCCCTCCCTCCCCCCCTCCCTCCCTCCCTCCCTCCCTCCCTCCCCCCTCCCTCCCTCCCTCCCTCCCTCCCTCCCCCCCTCCCTCCCTCTCCCCCTCACTCCCTCCCTCCCTCCCCTCCCCTCCCTCCCTCCCTCCCTCCCTCCCTCCCCCCCCTCCCCCCCTCCTTCCCCCCTCCCTCCCTCCCTCCCCTCCCTCCCTCCCTCCCTCCCTCCCTCCCCCCCTCCCCCCTCCCTCCCCCCTCCCTCCCCTCTCTCCCCTCCCTTCCATTCTCCCCCCCTCCCTCCCTCCCCCCCCTTCCTCCCTCCTTCCCCCCTCCCTCCCTCCCTCCCCTCCCTCCCTCCCTCCCTCCCCCCCTCCCCCCTCCCTCCCCCCTCCCTCCCCTCTCTCCCCTCCCTTCCATTCTCCCCCCCTCCCTCCCTCCCCCCCCCTTCCTCCCTCCCCCCCCTCCCTCCCTCCCCTCCCTCCCCTCTCTCCCCTCCCTTCCATTCTCCCCCCCCCCTCCCCTCCTCCCTCCCCCCCTCCCTCCCCTCCTCCCCCTCTCTCCCCTCCCTCCCATTCTCTCCCCCCCCCCGCTCACTCCTTCTCAGTCTCCCACTCTCCCTACCCCTCCCCCACGTCACTCACCGCGCGCCCCACGTCACTCACCGCGTACCCCACGTGACTCAGCGCGTGCACCACGTGACTCACCGCGTACTCCATGTCGGTACGGTAGTTGAGGTCTCCGAACCAGAAGAGGTGGGAGAAGCGGCAGGTGAGGTCAAAGGTCGCCAGCTGTTTCTCACCCAGCGAGAGCTGCCGGATAATGTCGAAGTAGTTCTGATTGCGCCTGGGTGGTGGAGGGTTGGTGGGTCGGCGGGGGACGAGGAGGACATTGACATCCACTCACTCATACACTCACTCACTCGTACACTCACTCATACACTCATACACTCACTCACTCACTCATACACTCACTCATACACTCACTCATACACTCACTCATACACTCATACACTCACTCATACACTCACTCACTCACTCATACACTCACTCATACACACTCACTCACTCATACACTCACTCACTCATACACTCACTCACTCATACACTCATACACTCACTCACTCATACACTCACTCATACACTCACTCACACATACACTCACTCATACACTCACTCATACACTCACTCATACATACACTCACTCATACATACACTCACTCACACATACACTCACTCATACACACTCACTCACTCATACATACACTCACTCATACACTCACTCACTCATACACTCACTCACTCATACACTCACTCACTCATACACTCACTCACTCACTCATACACTCACTCATATACTCATACACTCACTCAAACACTCACTCATACACTCACTCACTCATACACTCACTCACTCATACACTCACTCATACACTCACTCATACACTCACTCACTCACTCATACACTCACTCATACACTCACTCATACACTCACTCACACACTCACTCATACACTCACTCATACACTCACTCACTCATACACTCACTCATACACTCACCCACCCACCCACTCACCCACCCACTCACCCGCCCACTCACCCACCCACCCACTCACCCGCCCACTCACCCACCCACCCACTCACCCGCCCACTCACCCACTCACCCGCCCACTCACCCACCCACCCACTCACCCACCCACTCACCCGCCCACCCACTCACCCACCCACTCACCCACCCACTCACCCACCCACCCGCCCACTCGCCCACTCACCCACCCATCCCGACGCTCACCCCCCTCACCGCTCACCTGGCCACCTTTTCACATCCCGAGGTGAGGTGACAGTTGACGAAGCCGAAAGAGGTTCCATTGAACATGAACGAGACACCCACGGCGCCCTTGTTACCTACACGGGGGGGGGGGGGGGCACGTGGGGGGGGGCACGTGGGGGGGGGGGGGACACGTGGGGAGGGGGGACACGTGGGGGGGGGACACGTGGGTGGAGGGGGGTACACGTGGACACACACACAGGGTCACGCGCAGTTGTACGCACGAGTGAGTGGATGAGCGTGCGTGTGTGTGAGTGTGTGTGTGAGTGTGTGTGAGTGTGTGAGTGTGTGTGAGTGTGTGTGTGAGTGTGTGTGAGTGTGTGTGTGTGAGTGTGTGAGTGTGTGTGAGTGTGTGTGTGAGTGTGAGTGTGCGTGTGTGTGTGTGAGTGTGTGTGTGAGTGTGTGTGTGTGAGTGTGTGAGTGTGTGTGTGTGAGTGTGTGTGAGTGTGTGTGAGTGTGTGTGTGAGTGTGTGTGTGAGTGTGTGTGAGTGTGTGTGTGAGTGTGTGTGTGAGTGTGTGTGTGAGTGTGTGTGAGTGTGTGTGGGCATGTGTGTGTGGGCATGCGTGTGTGTGTGGGCATGCGTGTGTGTGTGTGAGTGTGTGAGTGTGAGTGAGTGTGTGTGTGTGAGTGTGTGTGTGTGAGTGCGTGTGTGTGAGTGTGTGTGTGTGAGTGTGTGTGTGTGAGTGTGTGAGTGTGTGTGTGTGAGTGTGTGTGTGTGTGAGTGTGTGTGAGTGTGTGTGTGAGTGAGTGTGTGTGTGAGTGTGTGTGTGTGAGTGTGTGAGTGTGTGTGTGTGAGTGTGTGAGTGTGTGAGTGAGTGTGAGTGTGTGTGAGTGCGTGTGTGTGTGCGTGTGTGTGAGTGCGTGTGTGTGTGCGTGTGTGTGTGTGTGTGAGTGTGTGAGTGTGTGTGAGTGTGTGTGTGTGTGAGTGTGTGTGTGTGAGTGCGTGTGTGTGAGTGTGTGTGTGAGCGTGCGTGAGTGTGTGTGTGTGTGAGCGTGTGAGAGTGTGTGCGTGAGCGTGCGTGTGTGTAAGTGCGTGAGTGCGAGCGTGCGTGAGTGAGCGTGTGTGTGAGCGTGCGTGCATGTGTGTAAGTGCGTGTGAACATGTGAGAGTGCGTGTGTGTGAGCGTGCGTGTGAGCGTGCGAGTGGGTGAGCGTGCGTGTGAGCGTGCGAGTGGGTGAGCGTGCATGTGTGTAAGTGTGCGTGTGTGTGAGAGAGCGTGTAACCGCGTGAGCGTGTGTGCGTGTGAGCGTGCGTGTGTGTAAGTGTGTGTGAGCGTGCGAGTGTGTGAGCGTGCATGTGTGTGAGTGAGCGTGTGTGTGAGTGAGCGTGCGTGTGAGCGTGCGTGTGTGTAAGTGCGTGTGAGAGCGAGTGAGCGTGCGTGTGTGTAAGCGTGAGCGAGCGTGCGAGTGTGTGAGCACGTGTGAGCGTGTAAGCGTGTGTGTGTGTGAGCATGCGTGTGAGCGCGTGCGTGTGTGTAAACGTGAGCGTGCGTGTGTGGGCGTGCTTGTGTGTAAGCGCGTGCGAGCGTGCGTGTGTGTAAGCGTGAGTGAGTGAGCGTGCGAGCGTGTGTGTAAACGTGAGCGAGCGTGCGAGTGTGTAAGCGTGAGTGAGCGTGCGAGCGAGCGTGCGCGTGTGTAAGTGCGTGTGAGAGCGTGTGAGCGTGCGCGTGTGTAAGCGTGAGTGAGCGAGCGTGCGAGCGTGCGTGTGTGTAAACGTGAGCGAGCGTGTAAGCGTTCTTGTGTGTAAGCGCGTGCGAGCGTGCGTGTAAGCGTGAGCGAGCGTGTGAGCGTGAGTGAGCGTGAGCGAGCGTGCGAGTGTGTAAGCGTGAGTGAGTGAGCGTGCGAGCGAGCGTGCGAGTGTGTAAGCGCGCGAGCGAGCGAGCGAGTGTGTAAGTGTAAGCGCGCGTGTAAGCACGTGCGAGCCAGCGCCCGACCGAGCGCGTTGGCGATGCCCGTCTTCACGCTTGAGGAGGAGACGTGGCTGACGCGGTGTTCATGCTCCGCCTTGACGAACACGGCCAGCTTGATGCTCCACAGGCTGTGCACCGCCACCTGCAGCGCACGGGACGCGCGACGCAAAGACAAAGGCAAAGGTCCCCCGGGCGGGCGCTCTCACAGACTTGCCGTGGCAAGTGCCGCCAGCGAGCAGCACCTAAGAAGGTCGGCAGGGTGGATGGATTCCTCCGGTTACAACCGCGGGCGGCTTTCCCGAACCACGCGGTAGATAATACGGGTTTTTTTTTTTGACATTATGAAACCTCCTTTGCCAGTAACAAGATATAGTAAATAGATTTTTCACCCTTTTAACCGGCACAAAAAAACTGACGCCTTTATTCAAGGCATCATGTCTGCAATAACCACAACACAAGCAGTCAAAATTCAAACAAAAAGAGACAACTCTGATAATAATATTGGCACTGTCCTTGAATTTGATTGGTCCACACCCGAGACGGCTTTTCTTAGAGCCATTAATCTCCATTGGTGTTGGACCAGAAGACGCCAAAAGGCGTACAGCTCAAAAAACAGCGCACTATCAGAGTATTGAGGGCTCGGGGTGAGCATTTACATTATGAGACCTCCTTTGCCAGTAACAAGATATCGTAAATAGATTTTACCCCTTTTAACCGGCACAAAAAAACTGACACCTTTATTCAAGGCATCATGTCTGCAATAACCACAACACAAGCAGTCAAAATGCAAACAAAAAGAGACAACTCTGATAATGATATTGGCACTGTCCTTGAATTTGATTGGTCCAACACCAGTGGAGACTAAGGGCTCTAAGAAAAGCCGTCTCGGGTGTGGACCAATCAAATTCAAGGACAGTGCCAATATTATTATCAGAGTTGTCTCTTTTTGTTTGGATTTTGACTGCTTGTGTTGTGGTTATTGCAGACATGATGCCTTGAATAAAGGTGTCAGTTTTTGTGCCAGTTAAAAGGGGTAAAATCTATTTACTATATCTTGTTACTGGCAAATGAGGTCTCATAATGTAAATGCTCACCCCGAGCCCTCAATACTCTGATAGTGCGCTGTTTTCGAGTTGTACGCCTCTTGGCGTCTTCTGGTCCAACACCAGTGGAGACTAGGCTCTAAGAAAAGCCGTCTCGGGTGTGGACCAATCAAATTCAAGGACAGTGCCAATATCAATATCAGAGTTGTCTCTTTTGTTTGCATTTTCACTGCTTGTGTTGTGGTTATTGCAGACATGATGCCTTGAATAAAGGTGTCAGTTTTTGTGCCAGTTAAAAGGGTAAAACCTATTCCTATAGCTTGTTACTGGCAAAGGAGGTCTCATAATGTAAATGCTCACCCCGAGCCCTCAATACTCTGATAGTGCGCTGTTTTTTGAGTTGTACGCCTATTGGCGTCTTCTGGTCCAACACCAATGGAGACTTAAGGGCTCTAAGAAAAGCCGTCTCGGGTGTGGACCAATCAAATTCAAGGACAGTGCCAATATCATTATCATCAGAGTTGTCTCTTTTTGTTTGCATTTTGACTCTTGTGTTGCGATTTATTGCAGACATGATGCCTTGAATAAAGGTGTCAGTTTTTTTTTGTGCCGGTTAAAAGGGGTAAAAAAAACCTATTACTAATACGGTTTTATTCTTTTGGGTTAGCTCGCCGTGCCTGGGCGAAAAAAACTTCCGGTACAGCGGGGTCGCAATGGGAGGAAGATCGATTGCCGAACCTGGAGCGTGCCGACTCAGGCGTGCGACTAGGGGTCCCTCAACCGAGAAGATGGTTTCAAATTAAGCAACCGTTGGAAAGATACGCTTAGCTCTTTCGTTAAAGTCACGTTGAAGGGAAACAATAAAAATATAATAATAAAAAAATATATAAAACAATAAAGATTCTCCCGACGTTTCGCGACCATAACACAAACGGTTGTCATCAGGTGTGTCGGTTTGGCATACATTTATTTATTTTTAAACGGTGTATTTATTATGGCGTATTTATTATGACGACCGTTTGTGTTATGGTCGAAACGTCGTGAGAATTTTTATTGTTTTATATATATATTTTATTATTTTATTGTTTCCCTTCAACGTGACTTTACCGAAAGAGCTAAGAGTATGAGTTGCTGCAGTCACGAAAGCTTTAGATCAAAACATTGGAAAGATGTTCTAAATCGAACCACACATTAAACTTATTTTCATTGGTACAGTATATATTTTTTTTCAAGTAATGCTACCCCAAACTTTCGCAGCACAGGCTGGTGCACTGCCGATGCCGATCATTGAGCTACACCTTTCATCATGCTAAGTCCGCCAATCAAATGCTAACTTTTTGTTACGCTAATTCCTTTGTCAAGGCACCTTAATCCCTCTCACACGGCTTTAAAGGTCGCGGTCTGAGCTTGGCTCTGTTTCACTCCAGCGCTGTCCTCGAGACAGTCCGGTCCCTTCGCCTGATCAAGGCCGCTTGTGTTGTGGCCGAAACGTCGTGATTGTTGCTGCTAATTTTTTGTTACGCTAATTCCTTTGTCAAGGCACCTTAATCCCTCTCACACGGCTTTAAAGGTCGCGGTCTGAGCTTGGCTCTGTTTCACTCCAGCGCTGTCCTCGAGACAGTCCGGTCCCTTCACCTGATCAAGGCCGCTTGTGTTGTGGCCGAAACGTCGTGATTTTTGCTGCTAATTTTTTGTTACGCTAATTCCTTTGTCAAGGCACCTTAATCCCTCTCACACGGCTTTAAAGGTCGCGGTCTGAGCTTGGCTCTGTTTCACTCCAACGCTGTCCTCGAGACAGTCCGGTCCCTTCACCTGATGAAGGCCGCTTGTGTTGTGGCCGAAACGTCGTGATTGTTGCTGCTAATTTTTTGTTACGCTAATTCCTTTGTCAAGGCACCCTAATCCCACTCACACGGCTTTAAAGGTCGCGGTCTGAGCTTGGCTCTGTTTCACTCCAGCGCTGTCCTCGAGACAGTCCGGTCCCTTCGCCTGATGAAGGCCGCTTGTGTTGCGGCCGAAACGTCGTGAGGATTTTTGTCGTTTTATTTTTTTGTTTAACCTACGCGACTTTACCGAATAGAACCAACGAGTGCCGCGTTAGCTCGTGAAGCCTTCGACGGCTGCGCCCAAAGAACCTCCACCCAGATTTGAAGCTTTCCGTGACCGCAAGAATCCATGCTCTCTTTGATTCTATTCGGTAGAGTCACGTAAAAGTATGAAGCAACAACAACAACAAGAAAAAAAAAACGTGAATGTGTTTTAATCAATTTATTTATTCACTTATATATTGTTGTTGTTGTTGTTGTTTTATACGTGCACGAGACTTCACCGACTACAACGGGGTGTACCGGTAATCCTGCGTTTGCGGGCCGCTGCCTTGCTGAACCTGAATCGTGCTCACTCAGAGGCGTGCTGGGGGCCTTAACCCAACCGGCAAACACCGAAAACTAGGCGCATGCCCTAGGTGCTTTATTTTTTCGCGTGTGTGTGTGTGTGTGCTGCTACTGAACCTGAATCGTGCTCACTCAGAGGTGTGCTGGGGGCCTTAACTCAACCGGCAAACACCGAAAACTAGGCGCATGCCCTAGGTGCTTTATTTTTTCGTGTGTGTGTGTGTGTGCTGCTACTGAACCTGAATCGTGCTCACTCAGAGGCGTGCTGGGGGCCTTAACTCAACCGGCAAACACCGAAAACTAGGCGCATGCCCTAGGTGCTTTATTTTTTCGTGTGTGTGTGTGTGTGTGTGCTGCTGCTGAACCTGAATCGTGCTCACTCAGAGGTGTGCTGGGGGCCTTAACTCAACCGGCAAACACCGAAAACTAGGCGCATGCCCTAGGTGCTTTATTTTTTCGTGTGTGTGTGTGTGCTGAACCTGAATCGTGCTCACTCAGAGGCGTGGTGAGGGCCTTAACCCAACCGGCAAACACCGAAAACTAGGCGCATGCCCTAGGTGCTTTATTTTTTCGTGTGTGTGTGCTGCTACTGAACCTGAATCGTGCTCACTCAGAGGTGTGCTGGGGGCCTTAACCCAACCGGCAAACACCGAAAACTAGGCGCATGCCCTAGGTGCTTTATTTTTTCGTGTGTGTGTGCTGCTACTGAACCTGAATCGTGCTCACTCAGAGGCGTGGTGAGGGCCTTAACCCAACCGGCAAACACCGAAAACTAGGCGCATGCCCTAGGTGCTTTATTTTTTCGTGTGTGTGTGCTGCTACTGAACCTGAATCGTGCTCACTCAGAGGCGTGGTGAGGGCCTTAACCCAACCGGCAAACACCGAAAACTAGGCGCATGCACTAGGTGCTTTATTTTTTCGCGTGTGTGTGTGTGTGTGCTGCTACTGAACCTGAATCGTGCTCACTCAGAGGTGTGCTGGGGGCCTTAACTCAACCGGCAAACACCGAAAACTAGGCGCATGCCCTAGGTGCTTTATTTTTTCGTGTGTGTGTGTGTGTGCTGCTGCTGAACCCGGAGCGAGGTTCGATTGCGTAAAAAGTATTTTTTTTTTTAAGCGACCTAACCTCGTAACAAAACCTTCCCCCTTCCCCCCCCTGTAAATACGAATGACACTGGCGGCGTGCGGGACGAGGTGGGGTGTGTGGGGTGTGTGGGGTGTGTGGATGTGTGGGGGGTGTGTGGGGGTGTGTGGGTGTGTGTGTGTGGGGTGTGTGTGGTGTGTGTGGGGGTGTGTGGGTGTGTGTGTGTGGGGTGTGTGGGTGTGTGGGGGTGTGTGGGTGTGGGGGGGTGTGTGAGTGTGTGGGTGTGTGGGTGTGTGGGGGTGTGTGGGTGTGTGGGTGTGTGGGTGTGTGTGTGTGTGTGGGTGTGTGAGGGTGTCTGAGTGTGTGGGTGTGTGTGTGTGTGTGTGTGGGTGTGTGTGTGTGTGTGGGTGTGTGGGGTGTGTGTTTGTGTGTGTGTGGGGTGTGGGCGGGTGTGTGTGCGTGTGTGTGAGTGTGTGTGTGTGGCGTGTGTGTGTGACGTGTGTGTGGGTGTGAGTGTGGGGTGTGTGGGTGTGTGGGGGTGTGTGTGGTGTCGGTGTGGGGTGTGTGGGTGTGTAGGGTGTGTGGGTGTGTGGAGTGTGGTGTGGGTGTGTGGGGGTGTGCTGTGTGTGTGTGGTGTGTGTGGTGTGTGTGTGTGTGTGGCGTGTGTGCGTGTGTGGCGTGTGTGTGTGGCGCGTGTGTGTGTGGTGTGTGTGTGTGGTGTATGTGTGTGTGGTGTGTGTGGGTGTGTGTGTGTGGTGTGTGTGGTGTGTGTGGTGTGTGTGTGTAGTGTTTGGCGTGTGTGCGTGTGTGTGTGGCGTGTGTGTGTGTGGCGTGTGTGGTGTGTGGTGTGTGTGTGTGACGTGTGTGCGTGTGTGTATGTGGTGTGTGTGTGTGTGGCGTGTGTGTGTGTGGCGTGTGTGTGTGTGTGTGGCGTGTGTGGAGTGTGTGTGGCGCGTGTGTGTGTGTGACGTGTGTGTGGTGTGTGGCGCGCGTGTGTGGCGTGTGTGTGTGGCGTGTGTGTGTGGCGTGTGGCGTGTGTGTGGTGTGTGTGGTGTGTGTGTGTGTGGCGTGTGTGTGTGGCGTGTGTGTGTGGCGTGTGGCGTGTGTGTGGTGTGTGTGGTGTGTGTGGAGTGTGTGTGGCGCGTGTGTGTGTGTGACGTGTGTGTGTGTGTGGCGCGCGTGTGTGGCGTGTGTGTGTGGCGTGTGTGTGTGGCGTGTGGCGTGTGTGTGGTGTGTGTGGTGTGTGTGTGTGTGGCGTGTGTGTGTGGCGTGTGTGTGTGGCGTGTGGCGTGTGTGTGGTGTGTGTGGTGTGTGTGGAGTGTGTGTGGCGCGTGTGTGTGTGTGACGTGTGTGTGGTGTGTGGCGCGCGTGTGTGGCGTGTGTGTGTGGCGTGTGTGTGTGGCGTGTGGTGTGCGTGTGGTGTGTGTGTGTGTGGTGTGTGTGTGTGTGGCGTGTGTGTGTGGCGTGTGGCGCGCGCGTGTGTGTGTCTGTGGCGTGTGGCGCGCGTGTGCGGTGGGCGTGTACGGGTGGAGGAGCCTCACGCTCTTGAAGTCCACGTCGGTGACGTCGCGCAGCGCCGCCCGCAGCCCCTCGGCCCACTCGCGGTCGCTGAGCGGGCACTCCTGGGCGCCCAGCGCGTACACGTCGTGCGCCAACGTCAGCGTGGCGTCGTCACGGGTCCTGCCCGCGCCCTGCGACATCAGCCACGTGTGCAGGAAGCGTGGCGGCGGGGCGTTGCCTGGGCACGCGCGACGCCGCAGACACCCGCCGAGTTACGCGGGGAAACCCCGCGCGCTAAGGGCTCGCCGGGGTTCGGACACACAGACACACACACAGACACACGCACAGACACAGACACACGCACAGACACACACAGACACACACGCACAGACACACACAGACACACACGCACAGACACACACACACAGACACACACGCACAGACACACACGCACAGACACACACACACAGACACACACGCGCAGACACACACAGACACACACGCACAGACACACACGCACAGACACACACGCACACAGACACGCGCACACACACGGGGAGACACGCACACAGACACACACACACGGACACATAAACAGGGACACACACAGACACAAACACACAGACACACACACACACACGGGGAGACACGCACACAGACACACATATAGCCACGCACACAGACACACACACTCGGACACATAAACAGGGACACACACAGACACACACACTCGCACACACAACAACCGCCATTCGCCACTAAGTGACGGTGACGTCACCACGACGCTTGTGCCAGGCTATGTGCACCCTGAGGCCACGTGAAGTGTCGAACGCCCGCTGGCAGGAGGTCACGGGGCAGACCCAGGTGCCACGGGTCGACTGACTGAGATGACTGAGATGACTGGCTGATGCACCACCTGTGCCCCCTACTGTGCCAACCTGCTGTGCTTTAGCCACCCGGCGCTCCGCTCGTTGTTGTGAGCGTCGCTCCTCCGCCCTCCGTTGTTGTTGGAGGGCGACTACCTCCAACTGCCCAGTAGCGTCCTTCACGAGCCTCCTCCACAGAGGCCGATCTTGACACCGCTGGTACCAGTCATCGGCAGGTCCACTCAGCTCCACGTCCTCCTGTACCACATCACTCCATCTCTTCTCTAGCCCGTGCCGCGCCCGCTTTGCCCCCTCAATCCGGCCGAACAAAAGCTGTTTCGGCATGCGGTGGCTGGGCATGCGGGCTACATGACCCAGCCATCGCAGCCTTGCCCGCCGGAGGAGCTCACCGATGGGACCTTGCCCAGATCTTTCAAGGATTTGTGAGCTCCTCGCACAATCCAGTCTGGTTAAACCCAGGATGGATCGTAGGCAGGCCAACCTAAATGTTTCTAACCGGCGAAGATGTTCCATTAGGGGGGTCCACGTTTCGCAAGCGTAGAGAATGGAGGGAATAACCGTGGCCGAGAAGACCTGAAGCTTAGTGCGGAGCGACAGACCAGGTAGCTTCCACACAGCGTTACGCAACCGATGAAAAGATATTGCCGCTCGACTGATTCGGAGTGAGACCGCTGCTGTTAAACTGGAGCCAGTCATAAGCACACTGCCCAGGTATGGGAAACTCTCCACTCTCTCCACAACTGCCCCATCACCGATCGGGAGTTGTGGGGGTGGAGTGTCCGATGGTACAAAATACCCAGGCAGGTGCTTAGTTTTGGTGGGGCTGATGGTAAGGCCCCACCTCTTAGTGGCACGCTCCACATAGAGCCACGCACACAGACACACGCACACACAGACACACACGCACAGACACACACACGCACAGACACACACACAGACACACACACACACAGACACACATAGACAACTGCTCACCCATGTTCCACGTTCCCACGAAGACGGAGATCATGTCCGGCTCGTCACGGTGAGAATGCTTCACCTTCATCTGCTGCAGCAGCTGGCAGAACGCCTCTCGCTTCTGCAGTCGCGAAGAACCGAAACGGGAAAAGGTTTCCAGTGTAGCCTCTAACGGGGCTACACTGCAGCAGCAGCAGCAAGAGCTAGCAGCAGCAGCAGTAGCAGCAGCGAGCAGCAGCAGCAACAGCAGCAGCAGTAGTAGGCAGCAGCAGCAGCGAGCAGCAACAGCAGCAGCAGGATCTAGCAGCAGCAGCAGGAGCTAGCAGCAGCAGGAGCTAGCAGTGGTGGCGGGGAGCGGTGGGTGTAGTGGTTAGCGCTACGCTGCGCCACGAACCTGGCGACCTGGGTTCGATTCACACTCGCGGCCAACGCCACCGGTGACGATTATCTGAACCGGTCCTGGGCCTCCCCTAGGTCGACTCAGCCTCAAATAAGCACCTGGTGCGGTGTGTAGTAAACATCGTCACTAGGGCAGGCAAAAGCGGCCGGGCGTGGTGCTGGCCACCCACCACCTCGCGTGCCGTGCCGGCCTTCATAGGTGCTCGCTAACAGCACTTGCCCCTACAGTCTTGATAAGGCTACACTGGAGATCTTTGTCTTTGGTGGTGCTGGTAGGTGGTGCTGGCGTCAGTGGCTATTGCCGGTAGCGGTGGTAGTGATGATGGTAGTGGTGCTGTCCATGGTGCTAGTGGGTGCTGGTGCTGTCCATGGTGCTAGTGGGTGCTGGTGCTGTCCATGGTGCTAGTGGGTGGTGGTGCTGTCCAGGGTGCTAGCGGGTGTTGCTGTCCATGGTGCTAGTGGGTGGTGGTGCTGTCCAGGGTGCTAGTGGGTGGTGGTGCTGTCCAGGGTGCTAGTGGGTGCTGGTGCTGTCCATGGTGCTAGTGGGTGGTGGTGCTGTCCAGGGTGCTAGCGGGTGTTGCTGTCCATGGTGCTAGTGGGTGGTGGTGCTGTCCAGGGTGCTAGTGGGTGGTGGTGCTGTCCAGGGTGCTAGCGGGTGTTGCTGTCCATGGTGCTAGTGGGTGGTGGTGCTGTCCAGGGTGCTAGTGGGTGGTGGTGCTGTCCATGGTGCTAGTGGGTGGTGGTGCTGTCCAGGGTGCTAGTGGGTGGTGGTGCTGTCCATGGTGCTAGTGGGTGGTGGTGCTGTCCATGGTGCTAGTGGGTGGTGGTGCTGTCCACGGTGCTAGTGGGTGGTGGTGCTGTCCATGGTGCTAGTGGGTGGTGTTGCTGTCCATGGTGCTAGTGGGTGGTGGTGCTGTCCATGGTGCTAGTGGGTGGTGGTGCTGTCCATGGTGCTAGTGGGTGGTGGTGCTGTCCACGGTGCTAGTGGGTGGTGGTGCTGTCCATGGTGGTAGTGGGTGGTGGTGCTGTCCATGGTGCTAGTGGGTGGTGGTGCTGTCCACGGTGCTAGTGGGTGGTGGTGCTGTCCAGGGTGCTAGTGGGTGGTGGTGCTGTCCACGGTGCTAGTGGGTGGTGGTGCTCTCCATGGTGCTAGTGGGTGGTGGTGCTGTCCAGGGTCTTAGTGGTTGGGGTTGCTGTCCATGGTGCTAGTGGGTGGTGGTGCTGTCCATGGTGCTAGTGGGTGGTGGTGCTGTCCATGGTGCTAGTGGGTGATGGTGCTGTTCAGGGTGCTAGTGGGTGGTGGTGATGTCCATGGTGCTAGTGGGTGGTGGTGCTGTCCATCGTGCTAGTGGGTGGTGGTGCTGTCCATGGTGCTAGTGGGTGGTGGTGCTGTCCATGGTGCTAGTGGGTGCTGGTGCTGTCCAGGGTGCTAGTGGGTGGTGGTGCTGTCCATCGTGCTAGTGGGTGGTGGTGCTGTCCATGGTGCTAGTGGGTGCTGGTGCTGTCCAGGGTGCTAGTGGGTGGTGGTGGTGCTGGTGCTAGTGGGTGGTGGTGGTGGCATTGCTAGTGGGTGGTGGTGCTAGTGGGTGGTGGGTGGCGGTGCTAGTGGGTGGTGGTGGTGCTGGTGCTAGTGGGTGGTGGTGGTGCTAGTGGGTGGTGGTGCTAGTGGGTGGTGGAGGTGGTGGTGGTGGTGCTAGTGGGTGGTGGTGGTGCTGGTGCTAGTGGGTGGTGGTGATGGCGTTGCTAGTGGGTGGTGGTGCTAGTGGGTGGTGGGTGGCGGTGCTAGTGGGTGGTGGTGATGCTGGTGCTAGTGGGTGGTGGTGCTAGTGGGTGGAGGGTGGTGGTGCTAGTGGGTGGTGGTGGTGGCGTTGCTAGTGGGTGGTGTTGCTAGTGGGTGGTGGGTGGCGGTGCTAGTGGGTGGTGGGGTTGCTAGTGGGTGGTGGTGCTGGTGCTAGTGGGTGGTGGTGCTAGTGGGTGGTGGTGGTGGCGTTGCTAGTGGGTGGTGGTGCTAGTGGGTGGTGGTGGTGGTGCTAGTGGGTGGTGGTGGTGGTGCTGGTGCTAGTGGGTGGTGGTGGGTGATGGTGCTAGTGGGTGGTGGTGGGTGGTGGTACTAGTGGGTGGTGGTGCTAGTGGGTGGTGGTGGTGGGTGGTGGTGCTAGTGGGTGGTGGTGCTGGTGGTGCTAGTGGGTGGTAGTGCTGGTGGTGCTAGTGGGTGGTGGTGCTGGTGGTGGTATGTCGGAGAGACCCGCGCGTCGGAGAAGATGAAGTCCCTGCGGTTGTTCTTGTCGCGGTCACGGTCGAACACGATGCTCAGCTTATTGTGGAACCGCTGAGACTTGATGAGCTGCAAGACTGGCACAGCGGATCGGCATCAGCATCATCATCAACAGGGAGCATTGTCATCAGGATTGTCATCAGCAGGATCTCTGTGTCTCTGACACGGCCATCGTGAACCCACTGAGAGAGAGACACCCAGACCCAGGGCTCGAACCCAGCCTCTCGGTGTCTCCGACACGGCCATCGTGAACCCACTGAGAGACACCCAGACCCAGGGCTCGAACCCAGCCTCTCAGTGTCTCTGACACGGCCATCGTGAACCCACTGAGAGAGAGACACCCAGACCCAGGGCTCGAAACCAGCCTCTCAGTGTCACCGACACGGCCATCGTGAACCCACTGAGAGAGAGACACCCAGACCCAGGGCTCGAACCCAGCCTCTCAGTGTCTCCGACACGGCCATCGTGAACCCACTGAGAGAGAGACACCCAGACCCAGGGCTCGAACCCAGCCTCTCGGTGTCTCCGACACGGCAATCGTGAAACAAAAGTAGTCGCGACAATGAATGAGCGCCAGCCTCTATCCACGGCCGGGAATCGAACCCGGGTGGTGGTGGTGGTGGTGGGGGGCTCACTGCGCTCGTGCGTGTAGCTGTCCACCTCATCCAGACCGTCTTTGTTTCTCCGCAGCATCACCAACCTCCCCTCCTCCACCTCCACACGCAGCAGCGGCTTCTTGCCCAGCCGGGTGAACTCGGAGAGGTGGGAGTCCACCTTGACCTGCGGCGGTGGCGGTGCAATAGAAGTACTTAACAACGTCGTCCTCACGTGGCGCCGCACCCACCCACCCGCACACTCACAGACTTAGTAACCTTGCACTGCGGCAGCGGCGGACGTGGTGGTGCAATAGAGGTACCGTGCAACTTCACGTGGCACCCTGCCCACCCAGCTCACTCGTCCACTCATGCAGTCATCCACTCATTCACTCTCTCACTCAGTCACCGGTCCACCCACTACTCATTCACTCTCTCACTCAGACACCGGTCCAC
Organism: Petromyzon marinus; assembly: GCF_010993605.1. Classification (NCBI taxonomy): domain Eukaryota; kingdom Metazoa; phylum Chordata; class Hyperoartia; order Petromyzontiformes; family Petromyzontidae; genus Petromyzon; species Petromyzon marinus. Next base: position 20,613 of record NW_022639311.1, read on the forward strand.
CCACACTCATTCACTCTCTCACTCAGTCACCGGTCCACCCACACTCATTCACTCTCTCACTCAGTCACCGGTCCACCAAACCACATTCACTCTCTCACTCAGTCACCGGTCCACCCACACTCATTCACTCTCTCACTCAGTCACCGGTCCACCCACACTCATTCACTCTCTCACTCAGTCACCGGTCCACCCACACTCATTCACTCTCTCACTCAGTCACCGGTCCACGCACACTCATTCACTCTCTCACTCAGTCACCGGTCCACCCACACTCATTCACTCTCTCACTCAGTCACCGGTCCACCAAACCACATTCACTCTCTCACTCAGTCACCGGTCCACCCACACTCATTCACTCTCTCACTCAGACACCGGTCCACCCACACTCATTCACTCTCTCACTCAGTCACCGGTCCACCCACACACATTCACTCTCTCACTCAGTCACCGGTCCACCCAACCACATTCACTCTCTCACTCAGCCACCGGTCCACCCAACCACATTCACTCTCTCACTCAGTCACCGGTCCACCCACACTCATTCACTCTCTCACTCAGTCACCGGTCCACCCACTACTCATTCACTCTCTCACTCAGTCACCGGTCCACCCACACACATTCACTCTCTCACTCAGACACCGGTCCACTCACACTCATTCACTCTCTCACTCAGACACCGGTCCACTCACACTCATTCACTCTCTCACTCAGTCACCGGTCCACGCACACTCATTCACTCTCTCACTCAGTCACCGGTCCACCAAACCACATTCACTCTCTCACTCAGTCACCGGTCCACCCACTACTCATTCACTCTCTCACTCAGTCACCGGTCCACCCACACTCATTCACTCTCTCACTCAGTCACCAGTCCACCCACACTCATTCACTCTCTCACTCAGTCACCGGTCCACGCACACTCATTCACTCTCTCACTCAGTCACCGGTCCACCCACACTCATTCACTCTCTCACTCAGTCACCGGTCCACCCACACACATTCACTCTCTCACTCAGTCACCGGTCCACCCACACTCATTCACTCTCTCACTCAGACACCAGTCCACCCACACTCATTCACTCTCTCACTCAGTCACCGGTCCACGCACACTCATTCACTCTCTCACTCAGTCACCGGTCCACCCACACTCATTCACTCTCTCACTCAGTCACCGGTCCACCCACACTCATTCACTCTCTCACTCAGTCACCGGTCCACCCACACTCATTCACTCTCTCACTCAGTCACCGGTCCACCCACACTCATTCACTCTCTCACTCAGTCACCGGTCCACTCACACTCATTCACTCTCTCACTCAGTCACCGGTCCACCCACACTCATTCACTCTCTCACTCAGTCACCGGTCCACCCACACTCATTCACTCTCTCACTCAGTCACCGGTCCACGCACACTCATTCACTCTCTCACTCAGTCACCGGTCCACCCACACTCATTCACTCTCTCACTCAGTCACCGGTCCAAGCACACACATTCACTCTCTCACTCAGTCACCGGTCCACCCACACTCATTCACTCTCTCACTCAGTCACCGGTCCACCCACACTCATTCACTCTCTCACTCAGTCACCGGTCCAAGCACACACTCGCAGACTTGGTGACCTTGGGATGTCTTAGCGGTGGATGCGGTGGTGCCACGGATGTACCGTGCAACTTCAGGCGCCACTCTCCCCACCTTCAACCCACACCTCCAGCCCACCTAACCCCCTACCCCACCCCACCCATCACTCTCCTGGCTCTAACAAGCGTGCTGATGACAAGAACGCCAAATCAATGAATGTCAATGATCGCCGCGACAAATTGGCGGTGGCGACGTCGCAAAATGCCGTACCTCAAACAGCGCGCCGTTCGCCGCATTCCTCAGGGTGTGAGACGCTGGGAGTTGGATTCCAGTGAGGGCCGGCAAGGCCTCCAGGATCTGTGCGTCGGCGAGACCGCGGGCAGGCCCGAGAGGCGGCCTCGTCAAAACGCCGTCGCAACACGCGGGCGGCCTCCAGCCGTGGTCACGGGGAGGTCCTCGCGAGACGAAATTTCCCACCTCCCCCCCCCCCCTCCGCGCGTGTGACGGAAAGCGAACACAAATCCCCATCCCACCGCCCCGCCCCACCGAGCCCATGATGAAATCCCGTAGCCGGCAATGGCCGCGCCGCACCGAACGCCCGATCACGCGGGTGAGTGGGTGAGTGTGAGCTAGTAGGTGAGTGTGAGTAGGTGAGTGTGAGCTAATGAGTGAGTGGGTGGTCGAGTGGGTGAGCGAGCGGGCGGGTGAGTAGGTGAGTGTGAGTTAATGAGTGAGTGGGTAGTGGAGTGGGTGAGCGAGCGAGCGGGTGTGTAGGTGAGTGTGAGCTAATGAGTGAGTGGGTGGTGGAGTGGGTGAGCTAGCGGGTGAGTAGGTGAGTGTGAGCTAATGAGTGAGTGGGTGGTGGAGTGGGTGAGCGAGCGGGTGAGTAGGTGAGTGTGAGCTAATGAGTGAGTGGGTGGTGGAGTGGGTGAGCGAGCGGGTGAGTAGGTGAGTGTGAGCTAATGAGTGAGTGGGTGGTGGAGTGGGTGAGCTAGCGGGTGAGTGTGAGCTAATGAGTGAGTGGGTGGTGGAGTGGGTGAGTGAGCGAGCGGGTGGGTGAGTGGGTGAGTGTGAGTTAATGAGTGAGTGGGTGGTGGAGTGGGTGAGCGAGTGGGTGAGTAGGTGGGTTAATGAGAGTGTGGGTGGTGGAGTGGGTGAGCGAGCGGGTGAGTGTGAGCTAATGAGTGAGTGGGTGGTGGAGTGGGTGAGCGAGCGAGCGGGTGAGTAGGTGAGTGTGAGCTAATGAGTGAGTGGGTGGTGGAGTGGGTGAGCGAGTGGGTGAGTAGGTGGGTTAATGAGTGAGTGGGTGGTGGAGTGGGTGAGCGAGCGGGTGAGTAGGTGGGTTAATGAGTGAGTGGGTGGTGGAGTGGGTGAGCGAGTGGGTGAGTAGGTGGGTTAATGAGAGTGTGGGTGGTGGAGTGGGTGAGCGAGCGGGTGAGTAGGTGGGTTAATGAGTGAGTGGGTGGTGGAATGGGTGAGCGAGCGGGTGAGTGTGAGCTAATGAGTGAGTGGGTGGTGGAGTGGGTGAGCGAGCGAGCGGGCGAGTAGGTGAGTGTGAGCTAATGAGTGAGTGGGTGGTGGAGTGGGTGAGCGAGCGAGCGGGTGAGTAGGTGAGTGTGAGCTAATGAGTGAGTGGGTGGTGGAGTGGGTGAGCGAGCGAGCGGGTGAGTAGGTGAGTTAATGAGTGAGTGGGTGGTGGAGAGGATGAGCGAGCGGATGAGTAGGTGAGTGTGAGTGAATGAGTGAGTGGGTGGTGGAGTGGGTGAGCGAGTGGGTGAGTAGGTGAGTGTGAGCTAATGAGTGAGTGGGTGGTGGAGTGGGTGAGCGAGCGGGCGGGTGAGTAGGTGAGTGTGAGCTAATGAGTGAGTGGGTGGTGGAGTGGGTGAGCGAGCGAGCGGGTGTGTAGGTGAGTGTGAGCTAATGAGTGAGTGGGTGGTGGAGTGGGTGAGCGAGCGGGCGAGTAGGTGAGTGTGAGCTAATGAGTGAGTGGGTGGTGGAGTGGGTGAGCTAGCGGGTGAGTAGGTGAGTGTGAGCTAATGAGTGAGTGGGTGGTGGAGTGGGTGAGCTAGCGGGTGAGTGTGAGCTAATGAGTGAGTGGGTGGTGGAGTGGGTGAGTGAGCGAGCGGGCGGGTGAGTGGGTGAGTGTGAGTTAATGAGTGAGTGGGTGGTGGAGTGGGTGAGCGAGTGGGTGAGTAGGTGGGTTAATGAGAGTGTGGGTGGTGGAGTGGGTGAGCGAGCGGGTGAGTAGGTGGGTTAATGACTGAGTGGGTGGTGGAGTGGGTGAGCGAGCGGGTGAGTAGGTGGGTTAATGAGTGAGTGGGTGGTGGAGTGGGTGAGCGAGTGGGTGAGTAGGTGGGTTAATGAGAGTGTGGGTGGTGGAGTGGGTGAGCGAGCGGGTGAGTAGGTGGGTTAATGAGTGAGTGGGTGGTGGAGTGGGTGAGCGAGCGGGTGAGTGAGTAGGTGAGTGTGAGCTAATGAGTGAGTGGGTCGTGGAGTGGGTGAGCGAGCGAGCGGGCGAGTAGGTGAGTGTGAGCTAATGAGTGAGTGGGTGGTGGAGTGGGTGAGCGAGCGAGCGGGTGAGTAGGGGAGTGTGAGCTAATGAGTGAGTGGGTGGTGGAGTGGGTGAGCGAGTGGGTGAGTAGGTGAGTGTGAGTGAATGAGTGAGTGGGTGGTGGAGTGGGTGAGCGAGTGGGTGAGTAGGTGAGTGTGAGCTAATGAGTGAGTGGGTGGTGGAGTGGGTGAGCGAGCGGGCGGGTGAGTAGGTGAGTGTGAGCTAATGAGTGAGTGGGTGGTGGAGTGGGTGAGCGAGCGAGCGGGTGTGTAGGTGAGTGTGAGCTAATGAGTGAGTGGGTGGTGGAGTGGGTGAGCGAGCGGGCGAGTAGGTGAGTAGGTGGGTTAATGAGTGAGTGGGTGGTGGAGTGGGTGAGCTAGCGGGTGAGTGTGAGCTAATGAGTGGGTGGTGGAGTGGGTGAGCGAGCGGGTGAGTAGGCGAGTGTGAGCTAATGAGTGAGTGGGTGGTGGAGTGGGTGAGCTAGCGGGTGAGTGTGAGCTAATGAGTGAGTGGGTGGTGGAGTGGGTGAGTGAGCGAGCGGGCGGGTGAGTGGGTGAGTGTGAGTTAATGAGTGAGTGGGTGGTGGAGTGGGTGAGCGAGTGGGTGAGTAGGTGGGTTAATGAGAGTGTGGGTGGTGGAGTGGGTGAGCGAGCGGGTGAGTAGGTGGGTTAATGAGTGAGTGGGTGGTGGAGTGGGTGAGCGAGCGGGTGAGTAGGTGGGTTAATGAGTGAGTGGGTGGTGGAGTGGGTGAGCGAGTGGGTGAGTAGGTGGGTTAATGAGAGTGTGGGTGGTGGAGTGGGTGAGCGAGCGGGTGAGTAGGTGGGTTAATGAGTGAGTGGGTGGTGGAGTGGGTGAGCGAGCGGGTGAGTGAGTAGGTGAGTGTGAGCTAATGAGTGAGTGGGTCGTGGAGTGGGTGAGCGAGCGAGCGGGCGAGTAGGTGAGTGTGAGCTAATGAGTGAGTGGGTGGTGGAGTGGGTGAGCGAGTGGGTGAGTAGGTGAGTGTGAGTGAATTAGTGAGTGGGTGGTGGAGAGGGTGAGCGAGCGGGTGAGTAGGTGAGTTAATGAGTGAGTGGGTGGTGGAATGGGTGAGCGAGCGGGTGAGTGTGAGCTAATGAGTGAGTGGGTGGTGAAGTGGGTGAGCGAGCGAGCGGGTGAGTAGGTGAGTGTGAGTGAATGCGTGAGTGGGTGGTGGAGTGGGTGAGCGAGTGGGTGAGTAGGTGAGTGTGAGTGAATGAGTGAGTGGGTGGTGGAGTGGGTGAGCGAGTGGGTGAGTAGGTGAGTGTGAGCTAATGAGTGAGTGGGTGGTGGAGTGGGTGAGCGAGCGGGTGAGTAGGTGAGTGTGAACTAATGAGTGAGTGGGTGGTGGAGTGGGTGAGCGAGCGGGTGAGTAGGTGAGTGTGAGCTATTGAGTGAGTGGATGGTGGAGTGGGTGAGCTAGTAGGTGAGTGTGAGCTAATGAGTGAGTGGGTGGTCGAGTGGGTGAGCGAGCGGGTGAGTAGGTGAGTGGGTGAATGAGTTAGTGGGTTATCGAGTGGGTGAGTGAGCGGGTGGTGGTGGGAAGGGGGTCTCTGTGGTAGCAATTCCACATTCCCATGGCAGGGAGCCGGGCATGTACCTTCTTTTCAAAGGTGGACAGTCCTTCGGAGAGTGTTCCAAGCTTGGTGATGACGTCGGCCAAAGTTGGAACTGAAGATGCCTGTGGGAACAGATGGAAATTGGTCCACACACCACTCCACCAGGTACTCATTTGAGGCTGAGTCGACCCAGGGGAGGACCGATTCAGATAATCGCCGTCACCGAGGGTGTTTCGGTTGCGAGCGGGAATCAAACTCGGGGGTTGCTGGGTTCATTGTGCAGTGTACTGCACCGCCGCCGCCGCCGCCACCACCACCACCACCACCACCGCTCCCCACACATTACCACCACCACCACCACCACCGCTACCACCACCGCCACCACCACAGCTACCAACACCACCGCTACCACCACTGCTACCACCACCGTCACCACCACCACCACCACCACCGCTACCACCACTGCTACCACCACCGCCACCACCACCGCTACCACCAACACCACCACCACCGCTACCACCACCACCTCGACTACCATCACTACTACCACCACCACCACCGCCACCACCGCCACCACCACCACCACCGCCACCACCACCACCACCGCCACCACCACCACCACCACCGTCACCGCCGCCACCGCTGCGTACCCGGCTGGTGGTGTGTGCTGCCACCAGCGGCTGGTTGAAGGCTCGCCCCACGTGATCCAGGAGGCTCAGCACGTGGTCCAGCTCCCTGGGCGCACACACGGCACGCAGCATCGTCAACATCGTCATCAGCATCGTCATCAGCATCATCAGCATCGTCAACATCGTCATCAGCATCATCAGCATCGTCAACATCGTCATCAGCATCGTCATCATCGTCAGCATCGTCATCAGTATCGTCATCAGCATCGGCATCATTATCAGAATCGTCATCAGAGTCGTCATCAGCATCGTCAGCATCGTCAGCATCATCATCATCATCGTCATTGTCGTCATCATCGTCGTCATCATGATTATCGTCATCGTCGTCATCATCGTCGTCATCATGATCATCGTCATCGTCGTCATCATCGTTGTCATCATGATCATCGTCATCGTCGTCATCATCGTCGTCATCATGATCATCGTCATCGTCGTCATCATCGTCGTCGTCATCATCGTCATCATGATCATCGTCATCGCCGTCATCATCGTCGTCATCATGATCATCGTCGTCATCAGGGGGAAAAGAAGGAAAACAGACGGAACAAGAAGGACAAAGTGATACGAATGAAAAAACGATGGGGAAAAATGAAAAAAAAAACTCTTTCAAGTAAGAATAAGTTGGAAAAAGGGGGGGGAGAAGGAAATAGTAAGAAAAAAGAAGGAATAAACAATGAAAAAAGGGAGAAAGAAGGAAAATTAAATAAGAAAAAGTGACAATGAGAACGAAACATTGAAGGAAAAAAAATATAGGTAGGGAGAATGAAAAACAATTAAGAATCTCACCCCGCCCCCCACCCCTTCCCCCCCAGCCCAGGGCTGTGTGGGCTGGGCCACGAGGAGCAGCAGCAGGGGGCGTGGTAGAGGCGGGAGGGGTGATCATAACCAGGGGGCGTGGACATGGGCGTGGCCATGGCATGGCGCCTCGCCGGGGGCGTGACCATTACACGGGGCGTGGCCATGGTTGCGGCCAGGGGCGTGGAGGGCGGCGTCGGAGGAGGGGTGTCAAGAGGCGTGGCCTGAGAGGTGTGACCATGCCACTGGGCGTGGCCGTGACAGGGGGCGTGGCCGGAGAGGTGTGGCCCGGGGGCGTGGCAGGAGGCGTGGAAGGGGGCGTCGGCGGATGGGGTGTAAGGAGGCGGGGCCGGGGAGGTGTGGCCTTGCCACCGGGCGTGGCCGTGACAGGGGGCGTGGCCGGAGAGGTGTGGCCCGGGGACGTGGCAGGAGGCGTGGAAGGGGGCGTCGGCGAATGGGGTGTAAGGAGGCGGGGCCGGGGAGGTGAGACCATGCCACTGGGCGTGGCCATGACAGGGTGCACGTCATCGTTTTGGGTCTTTCGGTAAAAGTCACGTCGACAGGTTCAAAGAAAATCACAAAAAGTAACAAATGAAATACGTCGTTTCGATCGCAACACAAGCGTGTACGTCATCGGGAAGACATGCAATACCCAGGTGTCTACAAACTGAGTTGTGGCTGCCGCAGCAGTTACATTGGAACGCGTTTCGCGGACACAAGGCGGATCTGAAACACGGTAGGACCAATACCTCTGCCGTTGCCGATCGTTGTTTTTAAATCTCTGAAGGTAACCCACCGGCTACCTTCAGAGATTTGTTCACGAAGCCACATCCAGATATATAAACACGGACACAGCTTCAGCCGAGAGGATGGGTGCTAACCGAGCAATCATTGGAAGGACGTTATTAACCAGGTAAAGTTTTAACTGACTGTGATGTTTTGATCCTACCTGCCTATGTCACTCTCTGTGTCTTTCTCTCTCTCTCTCTGTGCATCGCTCTCCGATCTCAACTCCAGTGACCCGGGGTCTGCCGCGGGGTCCACTTTCTGCCCCGCCTCCTCTCCCCGCTACTGCCGAGGCCTACACTAGGACCTCGTACCACGGCAGATCTCTCGCCAACTTCAGCAGTTGTTTTCTTGCTGTGGTTGTCTCACCTGATGGCGATTGCTGTGGTTGTCCTGATGACGATTGCTGTGGTTGTCTCACCTGATGACGATTGCTGTGGTTGTCCTGATGACGATTGCTGTGGTTGTCACACCTGATGACGATTGCTGTGGTTGTCTCACCTGATGACGATTGCTGTGGTTGTCTCACCTGATGACGATTGCTGTGGTTGTCTCACCTGATGACGATTGCTGTGGTTGTCTTGATGACGATTGCTGTGGTTGTCCCACTTGATGACGACTGCTGTGGTTGTCTCACCTGATGACGATTGCTGTGGTTGTCTCACCTGATGACGATTGCTGTGGTTGTCCCACCTGATGACGATTGCTGTGGTTGTCCCACCTGATGACGATTGCTGTGGTTGTCACACCTGATGACGATTGCTGTGGTTGTCTTGATGACGATTGCTGTGGTTGTCACACCTGATGACGATTGCTGTGGTTGTCCTGATGACGATTGCTGTGGTTGTCCCACCTGATGACGATTGCTGTGGTTGTACCACCTGATGACGATTGCTGTGGTTGTCCCACCTGATGACGATGGCTGTGGTTGTCCCACCTGATGACGATGGCTGTGGTTGTCTCACCTGATGACGATTGCTGTGGTTGCCCCACCTGATGACGATTGCTGTGGTTGCCCCACCTGATGACGATTGCTGTGGTTGCCCCACCTGATGACCATTGCTGTGGTTGTCCCACCTGATGACGATGGCTGTGGTTGTCCCACCTGATGACGATTGCTTGCGTTGCGATCGAAACTCTGTGATCTATAACTTTGTCTACCCACGTGACTTTACCGAAAGAACCAAAGAGCATGGATTCCTGCAGTCACGAAAGCTTCAAATCAAGATTAGCATGTAAATGTAAGATTGGGGGGCACGGCAGTGACAGTGGGCGTGGCCGTGTCCGTTGGGGGCGTGTCCGCGGGGGGCGTGTCAGAGGGGGGCGTGTCTGGGAAGGGGGGGCGTGTCCGCGGGCGTCGTGTCCGCGGAGGCGTGTCAGAGGGGGGGCGTGCCCGGGAGGGAGTGTCAATTGGGGGGGCGTGTCCGGGGGGTGGGAGGGGGCGTGTCCAGGGAGGGGAGGGGGGGCGTGTCCCGCTGGTGATGCTCCTCCCCCTCCTCCTCCTCACGTGTGCAGGGGCTGGCAGCAGGCGAGCAGCAGGCGTGAGAGGCGCGTGGGAGGGAGCCCCCCCCGGGCCGCCTCCACGTCCTGGGACAGCCCCCCGCACGCAGCAAACTCGGCCAGGGCGGTGCACAGCGCGGGAGGCAGCCTGCGGGGGGGGAGGGGCGAGGGGAGGGGGGAGGGGCCAGGGGAGGGGGAGGGGCGAGGGGAGGGGGAGGGGCGAGGGGAGGGGAGGGGGAGGGGCGAGGGGAGGGGCGAGGGAGGGGGGGGTGAATCAGACAGCTGACGAGGTCACTCGCTCAGTCTAACCAAACACTCGCTCGCTCATGACACTCACACTGCTGCTGACGATGCTTACGGTTAACATGGTGACGATAACGATTACATGATGATGAGAATGACGATGATCAATAGAGACACGATGATGATGGTGATGATGATGGTGATAATGATTACATGATGATGATGATGATGAGAATGACGATGATCAATAGAGACACGACGATGATGATGGTGATGATGGTGATAATGATTACATGATGATGATGATGATGAGAATGATGATGATCAATAGAGAAACGATGATGATGGTGATAATGATTACATGATGATGATGATGATGCTGACAAAGATGGTGACAATGGAGACAGGATGATGGTGATGATGATGCTTCTGCTGATGGTGATGCTGCTGATGATAATGATTACGTGATGATGATGATGATGATGACAATGATGATGACAATAGAGTCATGATGATGATGATGATAATGATGGTGACGACGATGATGGTGACGACGGTGATTGTGACGATGATGATTGTGATGACGATGATGGTGACGATGGTGATCGTGACGACGATGATTGTGACGATGATGATGGTGACGACGATGATGGTGACGGTGATGATGGTGACGACGGTGATGGTGACGATGATGATTGTGACGACGGTGATGGTGACGACGGTGATGGTGCCAACGATGACTGTGACGACGATGATGGTGAAGACGGTGATAGTGACAACGATGATTGTGACGACGGTGATGGTGACGACGATGATGGTGACGACGATGATGGTGACGATGATGATGGTGACGACGGTGATGGTGACAACGGTGATGGTGATGATGATGATTGTGACGACAATGATGGTGACGACGATGATGGTGACGACAGTGATTGTGACGACGATGATTGTGACGACGATGACTGTGACGACGGTGATGGTGACGACGATGATGGTGACGATGATGATGGTGACAACGATGATGGTGACGACGGTGATTGTGACGATGATGATGGTGACGACGATGATGGTGACGACGGTGATTGTGACGACGATGATTGTGACGGCGATGACTGTGACGACGGTGATGGTGACAACGATGATGGTGACGATGATGATGGTGACGACGATGATGGTGACGACGGTGATGGTGACGATGATGATTGTGACGACGGTGATGGTGACGACGGTGATGGTGCCAACGATGACTGTGACGACGATGATGGTGAAGACGGTGATAGTGACAACGATGATTGTGACGACGGTGATGGTGACGACGATGATGGTGACGACGATGATGGTGACGATGATGATGGTGACGACGGTGATGGTGACAACGGTGATGGTGATGATGATGATTGTGACGACAATGATGGTGACGACGATGATGGTGACGACAGTGATTGTGACGACGATGATTGTGACGACGATGACTGTGACGACGGTGATGGTGACGACGATGATGGTGACGATGATGATGGTGACAACGATGATGGTGACGACGGTGATTGTGACGATGATGATGGTGACGACGATGATGGTGACGACGGTGATTGTGACGACGATGATTGTGACGGCGATGACTGTGACGACGGTGATGGTGACAACGATGATGGTGACGATGATGATGGTGACAACGATTATGGTGACAAAAGTGACGGTGACGGCGATGATTGTGACGATGATGATGGTGACGACGATGATGGTGACGGTGATTGTGACGACGGTGATGGTGACGACGATGATTGTGACGATGATGACTGTGACGACGATGATGGTGACGATGATGATGGTGACGACGATGATGGTGACGACGGTGATGGTGACGACGATGATTGTAACGACGATGATGGTGACGATGATGATGGTGACGACGATGATGGTGACGATGGTGATGGTGACGACGATGATTGTGACGACGGTGATGGTGACGACGGTGATGGTGCCAACAATGACTGTGACGACGATGATAGTGAAGACGGTGATAGTGACAACGATGATTGTGACGACGGTGATGGTGACGACGATGATGGTGATGACGATGATGGTGACGATGATGATGGTGACGACGGTGATGGTGACAACGGTGATGGTGATGATGATGATGATTGTGACGACAATGATGGTGACGACGATGATGGTGACGACAGTGATTGTGACGACGATGATTGTGACGATGATGACTGTGACGACGGTGATGGTGACGACGATGATGGTGACGATGATGATGGTGACAACGATGATGGTGACGACGGTGATTGTGACGATGATGATGGTGACGACGATGATGGTGACGACGGTGATTGTGACGACGATGATTGTGACGGCGATGACTGTGACGACGGTGATGGTGACAACGATGATGGTGACGATGATGATGGTGACAACGATTATGGTGACAAAGGTGACGGTGACGGCGATGATTGTGACGATGATGATGGTGACGACGATGATGGTGACGGTGATTGTGACGACGGTGATGGTGACGACGATGATTGTGACGATGATGACTGTGACGACGATGATGGTGACGATGATGATGGTGACGACGATGATGGTGACGACAGTGATGGTGACGACGATGATTGTAACGACGATGATGGTGACGATGATGATGGTGACGACGATGATGGTGACGACGGTGATGGTGACGACGATGATTGTGACGACGGTGATGGTGACGACGGTGATGGTGCCAACAATGACTGTGACGACGATGATGGTGAAGACGGTGATAGTGACAACGATGATTGTGACGACGGTGATGGTGACGACGATGATGGTGACGACGATGATGGTGACGATGATGATGGTGACGACGGTGATGGTGACAACGGTGATGGTGATGATGATGATTGTGGCGACAATGATGGTGACGACGATGATGGTGACGACAGTGATTGTGACGACGATGATTGTGACGACGATGACTGTGACGACGGTGATGGTGACGACGATGATGGTGACGATGATGATGGTGACAACGATGATGGTGACGACGGTGATTGTGACGATGATGATGGTGACGACGATGATGGTGACGACGGTGATTGTGACGACGATGATTGTGACGGCGATGACTGTGACGACGGTGATGGTGACAACGATGATGGTGACGATGATGATGGTGACAACGATTATAGTGACAAAGGTGACGGTGACGGCGATGATTGTGACGACGATGATGGTGACGACGATGATTGTGACGACGATGACTGTGACAACGATGATGGTGACGACGGTGATGGTGATGGCGATGATTGTGACGACGATGATGGTGACGACGGTGATGGTGACGATGGTGATGGTGACGACGGTGATTGTGACGATGATGATTGTGACGACGGTGATTGTGACGACGATGACTGTGATGACAATGATGGTGACGACGGTGATGGTGACGGCGATGATTGTGACGACGATGATGGTGACGACGGTGATGGTGACGACGGTGATGGTGATGACGATGATTGTGACGACGATGATGGTGACGACGGTGATTGTGACGATTGTGACGACGGTGATTGTGACGACGGGACAGGACCGACCCTTCCTTGCTGATGTCTGAGATCTTCTGCTGGAGGGCGATGACGCGCGGTGACGCGGCCGACGAGGTGGGCGAGGGGCCGCTGGAGTCGACCCGAGGAGGTAGCGGCGGGCGCTCCTCCTCGCCGTCTGTCGGGGGATGACGAGGTGGTGGTGGCATCGTCATCGCCGTGATCATCATCGTCGTCGTCATCGTTGTCATAATCATCGTCGTCGTCATCGTCACCATCATCATCATCGTCATCATCGTCTTCATCATCATCATCATCGTCGTCATCGTCGTCATCATCATCGTCATCATCATCGTCATCATCATCATCATTGTCGTCATCGTCGTCATCATCATCATCGTCATCATCATCATCGTCATCATTATCGTCATCATCGTCATCATCATTGCCATCATCATCATCATCGTTATCATCGTCATCATCACTGTCGTCATTATCATCATCGTCATCACTGTGATGATCATCATCATCATCATCGTCATCATCATCACCACAATCATCGCCATCGTCGCCACCACTTTAGAAGAGGAGTGGTGATGTGAGACGGCTGATCCTGCCATTGACGGCGGTGGCGCTGACGGTGCTGATGATGATGCTGATGAAGATGGTGCTGATGATGATGCTGATGAAGATAGTGCTGATGATGATGTTGCTGATGCTGATGAAGATGGTGCTGATGATGATGTTGCTGATGATGATGATGACGACGCTGGTGGAGGCACCTGGCAGACCTTTCTCCTCCTACGGCTCCTCGGCCACCCTCTGCACCGCCCACCGCAGTGAGCACACGAGGCCCTGGTTGGCCTGTGTGTAGTTGCCGATGATGGTGGTGATGCCGATGATGATGATGATGGTGGTGATGATGATGATGGTGGTGATGCTGGCGGAGGTACCTGACAGGTCTTTCTCCTCCTGTGGCTCCTCGGCCACACTCTGAATCGCCCACTGCAGTGGGCACACGAGGCCCTGGTTGGGCTGGGTGTAGTTCTCGATGAGCTCGTGCAGGGCGCGGTAGTGCTTGGGTTGCACACCCTGGGAGGCCTGCAGACACCACCACCAGCAGCATCAGCAGGATCAGCAGCAGCATCATCATTAGCATCATTAGCATCATCACCACCGTCATCATCACCGTCATAGTTATCATCGTCATCATCATCGTCATCATCGTCGTCATCGTCATCATCATCATCGTCATCATCATCAGCATCATCACCACCGTCATCATCATCATCGTCATAGTCATCATCATCATCATATTCATCATCGTCGTCATCATCATCGTCATCATCATAGTCATCATCATCATCATCGTCATCATCATTGTCATCATCATAGTCATCATGATCATCATAGTAATCATCATCGTCATCATCATCATTGTCATCATCATCGACATCGTCATCATCATCGTTATCATCATCGTCATCATCATCGTCATCATCATCATCATAGTCATCATCATCATCATAGTCATCATCATCGTCATGGTCATCATCATCGTCATCATCATCATAGCCATCATCATCATCATCATAGTCCTCATCATCGTCATCATCATCGTCATCATCATCTGCATTATCTTTTTTTTTACGATCAGAAGAAATATAAAGAATTTTTTTCGACTTAAACCTTTCGCGACTGCAGGGATTCATCTTATTGGTTCTTTCGGTAAAGTCACCGCCACGTAGAAGGGAAACAATAAAATAATAAAAATAAAACATAATAAAAATAAAAATAAAATAAAATTGTGTGATTTTATTTCCATTCTACGTGACTGTACCGAAAGAACCAAGAAGATGAATACAAAGATGCTCGGTCTTTCGGCACTTTGCATCGTTCATCATGTCGTCTTACCGTTTTCCCACGTCACGTGGATCCCATTGTGTGCTACTGCGTTCACAAACACCGGCAAAAAATAAAATAAAAAATTACCCTAAAAACCCATCGCCAGATCCCCCTGCTTTTGTCGCATCACACGAAGCGCCCTCGCTAGCCCAATGCGTCGAGAATGACGCCACACACCCCCACCACCAACCCCCCCTCCCCCCGCGTCAACTGAGCGTACCGAAACTCCAGCCAAATTCTGGCAGAAACCAGAGGGCCCTTGAAGATGCGGCAGTGGCCAGTGGCTGGGGAAGCCGCCCCCGTCAATTTTCGCATTTTCTGGCCCTATAGAATGCCAGTTTTGGCGTTGTTCGTGATGAAGTTCGTCAACCCCTCTGTATCCTTGGTACCCCCGTTACCCCTATATCCAAAAATAAGAATTGTGGGTGACAAATGAAGATTGAATTTCAGTAGAATATTGCGTGGCAGCTTATAGAGCGAGCCCACGAGCTGATATGAGTTAAGTGATGACGTCACCCTGCTGCTCTATATAAAACCGGGAGCAAGCGAGGGCTTTACCATTCTGGCGAATTGCCCGATGATGCTGGATGTATTTACCAGCGAAACGTCACAGTACAACTCAAACTGTAAATGTTGTAGAGATTCACTCTTCAACACACCGGTGGGCTAAAGTAGTGAATGATTTGTCTTTTTGTCAACGTGACACTTTTTTTGCTGATTGGCCGTGTCGGGTGGTGGAGGGTTACGACACATTTATAAATAAACGCGATCTAACCCAAAAACCTTTATTACGAGCCCAGGCTTTTGCAGCGTACGCATCGATGCGCCGCTGTTTCGAGCTCACCGCAGAATCCCCATTCCGGATTTGTGTCCGTGAAAAGTTGCCGGGGAACGTGCCCGTGGTCGCTAGTCCCATGGGGCATGGGCTCCAGCTCAGATCGCCGTGGCGCTTGTACGATGGATTCGAGTGAAACAGCTCTCAGTGAGGCCTCAAGCGATCACCTGCAGGGCATCGTGCCCCCGTCCAAGCGTAGGCCTTGCGTGACGTTATGATTTGCTGGTGGTGGAAATCGACCATTTGGGCGTACAGCTTGTTCCGGTCTACACCTGAGAAGCATTCCTCCTCCTCCTGGCGATTCCCTGCGGTTTTCCCCCCGCGCTGCTGTGAGGAAGACAGGCGAGTGCGCTCCCTTTTGCTGGGACGACATTCAGTTTTGGGTGGCACTGGGCCACCGCCGGCTGACTCCGCACCAACACTCACAGCAGGCGCGCTCCCCGCCGCTGCTGCTGTTGAGAAGGACCTTCGTACCTCATTTCACGAGTTTTGCGGCGAGTCTCGCCGAGTTATCTCGGCAGGGAGAAGCCACTGCCCCTCCCGTGCCTGGTCTCACCACATCGCCCACCCTCGTGAGTCGTGCGTCCACCACGCGTTTTGTCCATGGCAGGGCCCGCAAGAGAGAGGGTAGTGCCGTGTTGGGGCTCCATAGCAGCGGCTCGTGAGCGAGTTCTGATGCTGACCGGGGTGTATTCAGTGGCGGCGGTGACAAGGAGACCCCAGGTATGTAGGATACTCCCGTAGAAGCGGGGAATCTGCGCGAGTGGAATACCTCTAATGTCCATGAAGAAGAGCTGCCTACTGCAATGAAGGCCCCCTGAGGTTATTCAGATCAGCATTATCATCACCACCATCATCAGCATCATCAGCATTATGATCACCACCACCACAACCATCATCATCAGCATCATCATCAACATTATCATCACCATCAACAACCGCCATTCGCCACAAAGTGGCGGTGACGTCACCACGACGATTGTGCCAGGCTATGTGCACCTTGAGGGCACGTGAAGTGTCGAACGCCCGCTGGCAGGAGGTCAAGGGGCAGACCCAAGTGCCACGGGTCGACTGACTGAGATGACTGGCTGATGCACCACCTGTGCCCCCTACTGTGCCAACCTGCTGTGCTTTAGCCACCCGGCGCTCCGCTCGTTGTTGTGAGTGTCGCTCCTCCGCCCTCTGTTGTTGTTGGAGGGCGACTGCCTCCCACTGCCCAGTAGCGTCCTTCATGAGCCTCCTCCACAGAGGGCGATCTTGACACCGCTGGTACCGGTCATCGGCAAGTCCTCCTGTACCACGTCACTCCATCTCTTTTCTAGCCCTTGCCATGCCCATTTAGCCCCCTCTATCCGGCTGAACAAAAGCTGGTAAGGCATGCAGTGACTAGGCATGCGGGCTACATGACCCAGCCAAAGCAGCCTTGCCTGCCGGAGGAGCTCACCGAAGGGACTTTGCGCAGATCTTTCCAGGATTTGTGAGCTCCTCACACAATCCAGCCTGGTTTAACCCCAGGAAGGATCATAGGCAGGCCAGCCTAAATGTTTTTAACGGGCGAAGATGCTCCATTAGGGGGGTCCATGTTTCGTAAGCGTAGAGAAGGGATGGAATGACCGTGGCCGAGAAAACTTGAAGCTTCGTGCGGAGCGATAGACCAGGTAGCTTCCACACAGCGTTATGCAACCGAAGAAAAGATAATGCCGCTCGACTGATTCGGAGTGAGACTTCTGCTGTCAAACCGGAGCCAGTCATGAGCACACTGCCCAGGTATGGTAAACTCCTTCACTCTCTCCACAACTGCCCGATCACCGATTGGGAGTTGTGGGGGTGGAGTGTCCGATGGTACAAAATACCCAAGCAGGTGCTTAGTTTTGGTGGGGCTGATGGTAAGGCCCCATCTCTTAATGACAAGCTCCAGGTTCAGCAGCAGCGCCTCCAACTCCTCCTCTGAGTGAGCGGCAATTACCAGATCATCAGCATACGAAACCTGTTGACCAATAGGCAGCCATCCCTTGACCGCACCTGGGCATCGATAATCCTCCCATTGTATCTGAACTAGAGGGAAATTCCTCTGGTACAGTCATGAAAGGCTTCACGGACTACGTGGTCGAAAAATACGTTAAGTAATGTGGGAGCCAGAGCACATCCCTGTCGCACCCCAAGGTGAACAGGGAATGACTCCGACTCCCGGCCACGTAGTTTTAACCGGGCCCGCTCACCATCATGAAGGTCCTTAATGATCGTGAGCAGAGGGTCAGGGACTCCGAAAGCACGACGAACAACCCACAGCCCAGGCCTACTGATGGTATCAAAGGCCTTGACCAGGTCAATAAAGCAGAAATGTAGGTCTTGTTGGAATTCCCTAAACCTCGGCTGTAGCAAACGAACAGAAAATATGGCATCTGTGCAGGACCGCCCTTTCCTGAAACCGCATTGGGGCTCCGCAAGCCTCTCCTCAGCGTGCCTGGCAAGGCGATGCTGAATAATCCTTGCCAGGACCTTTCCCGGCACACTGAGGAGTGAGATGCCCCTGTAGTTGTTACAGTCTGTGCGGTCCCCCCTTCTTAAAGAGGGGGACCACCAGGGCATCCTTCCAATCCTGCGGAACCCGTCCAGTGGTCCAGACCGTTGTTATGATGTCATATAGGGCAGTGTGTGCACAAACGCCACCCTCCCTCAGCATTTCGCTTGGGAGATAATCTCTGCCCGCTGCCTTTCCTGGTCTCAAACTCCGGATCGCCTTCAGTACTTCCTCAACAGATGGCACCTCAGCCAGCCACTCACAGGGGGTGACTTCTTCCAATATTTGAGGCACCGCAGCCTCAGCAGGGTCATCCTCACCTTGTGCCACGATGTTTACCTGGCTGAGGGATTTTCCCTTCCCCAGGACTTCACAGAAATGCTCAGCAAATCTGCAAACCTGTTCCTGGGGGTCAGAGATTGGATCACCGTTTTTTCCCCTAATGATGGTAAGTGGTGTGGCGCTGCAGGTTACTTTTTTGATGGAGTTAAATAGATATTTTTGATCGCGGGCCATTGAGGCAGACTCCATCTCCTCAGCAACCCGCGACCACCACCCATCCTTGCAGCACCTCACAGCTCTCCGAACCTCCGAGCGAAGGCTGCGGTAAGCCTCCTCAATCTCCGACGTGGGATGCTTTAGCCGATGACAGTGGGCCTGTTGCTTTATCTCAAGCATCCTGAACACCTCCTCTGTCAGCAAGGGCCTCTGGGGAGGTCTGGACCGCGTACCCAAAGCAGCCATTGCAACTGCATGAGTCACAGTCCTAAACCTTGCCCATTTACCCTCGACATCAGGAGGAGTGGGGGACGATGCCAACCCCAGCCGCAAGAGATGATGAAATTCTCGCTTGCAATTTTCATCAGATAACTGAAACCAGGCCACTTTAGTTGGAATGGGGTCCTGGGTGTACACCTACCACCGGAGTGGAAGAATGGCAGTCGCATCTTATAGATGACAAGTCGATGGTCAGAGGGCAGATCAGCTCCACGGTAGGTCCTGGTGTCAAGGACATGGGCTCACATCCACTGGTCTTTCACTAGGTAGTCCAGCAGATGTTCTTGCTTGGACCCGGCATGAGCGAACGAGTGAGTGAGTGGGTGGGTGAGTGAGTGGGTGAGTGAGTGGGTGGGAGAGTGGGTGGGTGGGTGAGTGAGTGAGTGAGTGGGTGAGTGAGTGAGTGGGTGGGTGGGTGGGTGGGTGGGTGAGTGAGTGAGTGGGTGGGTGGGTGAGTGGGTGAGTAGGTGGGTGAGTGAATGAGTGGGTGAGTGGGTCGGTGAGTGAGTGGGTGAGTGAGTGAGTGAGTGGGTGGGTGAGTGGGTGAGTGGGTGGGTGAGTGAGTTGGTGGGTGAGTGAGTGAATGGGTGGGTGAGTGGATGAGTTGGTGAGTGGGTTGGTGAGTGAGTGAGTGAGTAAATGAGTGGATGAGTGAGTGGGCGAGTGAGTGGGTGGGTGAGTGAGTGAGTGGGTGGGTGGATGAGTGGGTGGGTTAGTGAATGAGTGGGTGGGTGAGTGGGTGAGTGGGTGGGTGAGTGGGTGAGTGGGTGGGTGAGTGGGTGGGTGAGTGGGTGAGTGGGTGGGTGAGTGGGTGAGTAGGTGGGTGAGTGGGTGGGTGAGCGAGTGACCTGAACTGCGAGCATTCCATCTTCATCCGGCATTATCCTGTAGCTGTGAACCACGTTCTGATGCCTAAAGACACGAAGAATAGACACACACACAGAATACACACACAGAATACACGCATACACACACAGAAAACACACACAGAATACACATACACAGAATACACACACACAGAATACACACACACAGAATAGACACACACAGAATACACATACACACAGAACACACACACAGAATATACACACACACAGAATATACACACACAGAATATACACACACAGAATACACACACAGAATACGCACGTATACAGAATACACACACAATAGACAAACAGAATACACACACATACAGAATACACACATACAGAATACACACACAATACACACACACAGAATACACGCACATACAGAATACAGACACAATGTACACACATAATACACACACACAGAATACACACACATAAAGAATACACACACACCACACACACACACAGATTACACACACAGCATACACATACACAGAATACACACACATACATAATATACACACACAGAGCACACACATATAGAATACACACACATAATACACACAGAACACACACACATAATACACACACACAGAATACACACATACAGAATACACACACAATACACACACACAGAATACACGCACATACAGAATACAGACACAATGTACACACATAATACACACACATAATACACACACATGAAGAATACACACACACCACACACACACAGATTACACACACAGCATACACATACACAGAATACACACACATACAGAATACACACACATACATAATATACACACACACAGAGCACACACATACAGAATACACACACATAATACACACACACAGAACACACACACATTATACACACACACAGAATACACACATACCGAATACACACACAATACACACACATACAGAATACACGCACATACAGAATACAGACACAATGTACACACAGAATACACACACACACAGAATATACACACAGAATACACATACACAGAATATACACACACACAGAATACACGCACATACAGAATACAGACACAATGTACACACAGAATACACACACATACACAGAATACACACACACACAGATTACACACACAGAATACACATACACAGAATACACACACATACAGAATACACACACATACATAATACACACGCACACACACACAAAACACACACATACAGAATACACACACATAATACACACACACAGAACACACACACATAATACACACACAGAATACACACATACAGAATACACACATACAAAATACACACACACACAATACACACACAAAGGCAAAGCTCCCCCTGTGTAGCCTTAACAGGGAGTGTGATGGAACAGATGGAGATTAGTCCACACACGGGGTAGAAGGGAGTGAGATGGAACAGATGGAGATTAGTCCACCCACGGGGTAGAAGGGAGTGAGATGGAACAGATGGAGATTAGTCCACCCACGGGGTAGGAGGGAGTGAGATGGAACAGATGGAGATTAGTCCACACACGTGGTAGAAGGGCGTGAGATGGAACAGATGGAGATTAGTCCACACACGTGGTAGAAGGGCGTGAGATGGAACAGATGGAGATTAGTCCACACACGTGGTAGAAGGGCGTGAGATGGAACAGATGGAGATTAGTCCACACACGTGGTAGGAGGGGAGCGAGAAGGAACAGATGGAGATTAGTCCACACACGTGGTAGAAGGGGAGCGAGAAGGAACAGATGGAGATTAGTCCACACACGGGGTAGAAGGGGAGCGAGATGGAACAGATGGAGATCAGTCCACACACGGGGTAGAAGGGGAGTGAGATGGAACAGATGGAGATTAGTCCACACACGTGGTAGAAGGGGAGCAAGAAGGAACAGATGGAGATTAGTCCACGCACAGGAAGAAGGGAGTGAGATGGAACAGATGGCGATTAGTCACACACGGGGTAGAAGGGAGTGAGATGGAACAGATGGAGATTAGTCCACACACGGGGTAGAAGGGGAGTGAGATGGAACAGATGGAGATTAGTCCACACACGTGGTCGAAGGGGAGCGAGAAGGAACAGATGGAGATTAGTCCACACACGTGGTCGAAGGCGAGCGAGAAGGAACAGATGGAGATTAGTCCACACACTTGGTAGAAGGGGAGCGAGAAGGAACAGATGGAGATTAGTCCACACACGTGGTAGGAGGGGAGTGAGATGGAACAGATGGAGATTAGTCCACCCACGTGGTAGAAGGGGAGCGAGATGGAACAGATGGAGATTAGTCCACACACGTGGTAGGAGGGGAGTGAGATGGAACAGATGGAGATTAGTCCACACACGTGGTAGAAGGGGAGTGAGATGGAACAGATGGAGATTAGTCCACCCACGTGGTAGAAGGGGAGCGAGAAGGAACAGATGGAGATTAGTCCACACACGGGGTAGAAGGGGAGCGAGATGGAACAGATGGAGATCAGTCCACACACGTGGTAGAAGGGGAGCGAGATGGAACAGATGGAGATTAGTCCACACACGTGCTAGAAGGCGAGCGAGTTGGAACAGATGGAGATTAGTCCACACACGTGCTAGAAGGCGAGCGAGTTGGAACAGATGGAGATTAGTCCACCCACGTGCTAGAAGGCGAGCGAGTTGGAACAGATGGAGATCAGTCCACCCACGTGCTAGAAGGCGAGCGAGATGGAACAGATGGAGATTAGTCCACCCACGTGCTAGAAGGCGAGCGAGATGGAACAGATGGAGATTAGTCCACACACGTGCTAGAAGGCGAGCGAGTTGGAACAGATGGAGATTAGTCCACACACGTGCTAGAAGGCGAGCGAGTTGGAACAGATGGAGATCAGTCCACCCACGTGCTAGAAGGCGAGCGAGATGGAACAGATGGAGATCAGTCCACCCACGTGCTAGAAGGCGAGCGAGTTGGAACAGATGGAGATCAGTCCACCCACGTGCTAGAAGGCGAGCGAGTTGGAACAGATGGAGATCAGTCCACACACGTGCTAGAAGGCGAGCGAGATGGAACAGATGGAGATTAGACCACACCCGTGGTGTCAGTGTCGGCACGTACAGCACGCAGAGTCCGTAGACGCCCGGGATGCTCTCGCTGTTCCGCACGAGGAAGCAGCCGTCCTGGCCGTCCTGCAGCAGCAGCTGCTCGGCCTTGACACGCGTGAGGTCCTGGTGGTACCACGGCATGCTGACGCCGCCGCCGCTGACGCCGCCGCCGCCGCCGCCGCCGCCGCCGCCGCTCATCCTGTGGAACAGACAGTGGGCACGCAGCTTGATGATCAGCGCCCGCACTGCCAACGCCACTACCGCCACCACCGCCGCCACCGCCGCTACCGCCACTACCACCGCCAGTACCTCCACCACCTCCTCCACCGCCACCACCGCCGCCACCACCATTACCACCACCACCACTACCGCCACTACCACCACTACCACCGCCACTACCTCCACCACCACTACCACCACTACCGCCACTACCGCCACTACCACCCCCAGTACCTCCACCACCACCACCACCGCCA
>NW_022639311.1:44822-69830 GCF_010993605.1 Petromyzon marinus
TGCGGTGGCTGGGCATGCGGGCTACATGACCCAGCCAAAGCAGCCTTGCCTGCCGGAGGAGCTCACCGAAGGGACGTTGCCCAGATCTTTCCAGGATTTGTGAGCTCCTCACACAATCCAGCCTGGTTTAACCCCAGGATGGATCGTAGGCAGGCCAGCCTAAACGTTTTTAACCGGCGAAGATGCTCCATTAGGGGGGTCCATGTTTCGTAAGCGTAGAGAAGGGATGGAATTACCGTGGCCGAGAAGACTTGAAGCTTCGTGCGGAGCGACAGACCAGGTAGCTTCCACACAGCGTTACGCAACCGATGAAAAGATAATGCCGCTCGACTGATTCGGAGTGAGACTTCTGCTGTCAAACTGGAGCCAGTCATGAGCACACTGCCCAGGTATGGGAAACTCCTTCACTCTCTCCACAACTGCCCCATCACCGATTGGGAGTTGTGGGGGTGGAGTGTCCGATGGTACAAAATACCCAGGCAGGTGCTTAGTTTTGGTGGGGCTGATGGTAAGGCCCCATCTCTTAATGGCAAGCTCCAGGTTCAGCAGCAGCACCTCCAACTCCTCCTCTGAGTGAGCGGCAATTACCAGATCATCAGCATACGAAACATGTTTGACCAATAGGGAGCCATCCCTTGACCGCACCCGGGCATCGATAAGCCTCCCATTGTATCTGTACAAGAGGGAAATTCCTCTGGTACAGTCATCAAAGGCTTCATGGACTACGTGGTCGAAAAATATGTTAAATAATGTGGGAGCCAGAGGACATCCCTGTCGCACCCCGAGGTGAACAGGGAATGACTCCGACTCCCGGCCACGTAGTTTTACCCGGGCCCGCTCACCATCATTAAAGTCATTAATGATCGTGAGCAGAGGGTTAGGGACTCCGAAAGCACAACGAACAACCCAGAGCCCAGGCCTACTGATGGTATCAAAGGCCTTGACCAGGTCAATAAAGCAGAAATGTAGGTCTCGTTGGAATTCCCTACACCTCTGGTGTAGCAAACGCACATAAAATATGGCATCTGTGCAGGACCGCCCTTTCCTGAAACCACATTGGGACTCCTCAAGCCTCTCCTCAGCGTGCCTAGCAAGGCGATGTTGAATAATCCTTGCCAGGACCTTTCCCGGCACACTGAGGAGTGAGATGCCCCTGTAGTTGTTATAGTCTGTGCGGTCCCCCTTCTTAAAGAGGGGGACCACTTGGGCATCCTTCCGATCCTGTGGAACCCGTCCAGTGGTCAAGACTGTTGTTATGATGTCATTTTGGGCGGTCTGTGTACAAACGCCACCCTCCCTCAGCATTTCGCTTGGGAGATCATCTCTGCCCGGTGCCTTTCCTGGTCTCAGATTCTGGATCGCCTTTAGTACTTCCTCAACAGATGGCACCTCAGCCAGCCATTCACAGCGTGTAACTTCTTCAAATATTAGAGGCACCGCAGCTTCAGCAGGGTCATCCCCAATTTGTCCCACGATTTTTTCCATGACGAGGGATTTCCCCTTACCCAGGACTTCACAGGAATGCTTAACAAATCTGCAAACCTGTTCATGTGGGTCGGAGATTGGATCACCGTTTTTTCCCCTAATGATGGTAAGAGGTGTGGCGCTGCAGGTTACTTTTTTGATGGAGTTAAATAGGGATTTGTGATCGTGGGCCATTGTGGCAGACACCATCTCCTCAGCAAGCCGCGACCACCACTCATCCTTGCAGCGGCTCATAGCTCTCTGAACCTCCGAGCGAAGGCTGCGGTAAGCCTCCTCAATCTCCGACGTGGGATGCTCTAGCCGATGAGAGTGGGCCTGTCGCTTTATCTCAAGCATCCTGAACACCTCCTCTGTCAGCAAGGGTCTCTGGGGAGGTCTGGACCGCGTACCCAACGCAGCCATTGCAGCTGCATGAGTCACAGTCCTAAACCTCTCCCATTTACCCTCGACATCAGGAGGAGTGGGGGACGATGCCAACCCCAGCCACAAGCGATGATGAAATTCTCACTTGCAACTTCAAACAGCTAGCTGAGATGAGGCCACGTTAGGTTGGAATGGGGTCATGGGTGTACACCCACCGCCGGAGTGGAAGAATGGCAGGCGCATCTTATAAATGACAATTCGATGGTCAGAGGGCAGATCAGCTCCACGGTAGGTCCTGGTGTCAAGGACATGGGCTCACATCCGCTGGTCCGTCACTATGTAGTCCAGCAGATGTTCTTGCTTGGACTCAGCATGAGTGAACGAGTGGGTGAGTGGGTGGGTGAGTGAGTGAGTGGGTGAGTGAGTGGATGAGTGAGTGGGTGAGTGGGTGGGTGAGTGGGTGAGTGAGTGAGTGGGTGGGTGGGTGGGTGAGTGGGTCGGTGAGTGAGTGGGTGAGTGAGTGAGTGAGTGGGTGAGTGGGTGGGTGAATGAGTTGGTGGGTGAGTGAGTGAATGGGTGGGTGAGTGGATGAGTGGGTGAGTGGGTTGGTGAGTGAGTGAGTGAATGAGTGGGTGGGTGGGTGAGTGAGTGGGTGGGTGAGTGGGTGACTGGGTGGGTGAGTGGGTGAGTGAGTGAGTGGGTGAGTGGGTGGGTGAGTGGGTGAGTGAGTGAGTGAGTGGGTGGGTGAGTGAGTGGGTGGGTGAGTGAACGAGTGGATGTGTGAGTGGGCGAGTGAGTGGGTGGGTGAGTGAGTGAGTGGGTGGGTGGATGAGTGGGTGAGTGGGTTGGTTAGTGAGTGAGTGGGTGGGTGAGTGGGTGAGTGGGTGGGTGAGTGGGTGAGTGGGTGAGTGGGTGGGTGAGCGAGTGACCTGAACTGCGAGCATTCCATCTTCATCCGGCATTATCCTGTAGCTGTGAACCACGTTCTGATGCCTAAACACACGAAGAATAGACACACACAGAATACACGCACACACACAGAATACACACACAGAATACCCGCATACACACACATAAAACACACACAGAATACACATACACAGAATACACACACACAGAATACACACACACAGAATAGACACACACAGAATACACATACACACAGAACACACACACAGAATATACACACACACAGAATATACACACACAGATTATACACACACAGAATACACACACACAGAATACGCACGTATACAGAATACACACACAATAGACAAACAGAATACACACACATACAGAATACACACATACAGAATACACACACAATACACACACACAGAATACACGCACATACAGAATACAGACACAATGTACACACATAATACACACACACAGAATACACACACATAAAGAATACACACACACCACACACACAGAGATTACACACACAGCATACACATACACAGAATACACACACATACATAATATACACACACAGAGCACACACATATAGAATACACACACATAATACACACAGAACACACACACATAATACACACACACAGAATACACACATACAGAATACACACACAATACACACACACACAGAATACACGCACATACAGAATACAGACACAATGTACACACATAATACACACACACAGAATACACACACATGAAGAATACACACACACCACACACACACAGATTACACACACAGCATACACATACACAGAATACACACACATACAGAATACACACACATACATAATATACACACACACAGAGCACACACATACAGAATACACACACATAATACACACACACACAGAACACACACACATTATACACACACACAGAATACACACATACCAAATACACACACAATACACACACATACAGAATACACGCACATACAGAATACAGACACAATGTACACACAGAATACACACACACAGAATATACACACAGAATACACATACACAGAATATATACACACACACACAGAATACACGCACACACAGAATACAGACACAATGTACACACAGAATACACCCACATACACAGAATACACACACACACAGATTACACACACATAATACACAGAATACACACACATACAGAATACACACACATACATAATACACACGCACACACACACAAAACACACACATACAGAATACACACACATAATACACACACACAGAACACACACACACATAATACACACACAGAATACACACATACAGAATACACACATACAAAATACACACACACACAATACACACACAAAGGCAAAGCTCCCCCTGTGTAGCCTTAACAGGGAGTGTGATGGAACAGATGGAGATTAGTCCACACACGGGTAGAAGGGAGTGAGATGGAACAGATGGAGATTAGTCCACACACGTGGTAGGAGGGGAGTGAGATGGAACAGATGGAGATTAGTCCACACACGTGGTAGAAGGGGAGTGAGATGGAACAGATGGAGATTAGTCCACCCACGTGGTAGAAGGGGAGCGAGAAGGAACAGATGGAGATTAGTCCACACACGGGGTAGAAGGGGAGCGAGATGGAACAGATGGAGATCAGTCCACACACGTGGTAGAAGGGGAGCGAGATGGAACAGATGGAGATTAGTCCACACACGTGCTAGAAGGCGAGCGAGTTGGAACAGATGGAGATTAGTCCACACACGTGCTAGAAGGCGAGCGAGTTGGAACAGATGGAGATCAGTCCACCCACGTGCTAGAAGGCGAGCGAGTTGGAACAGATGGAGATCAGTCCACCCACGTGCTAGAAGGCGAGCGAGATGGAACAGATGGAGATTAGTCCACACCCGTGGTGTCAGTGTCGGCACGTACAGCACGCAGAGTCCGTAGACGCCCGGGATGCTCTCGCTGTTCCGCACGAGGAAGCAGCCGTCCTGGCCGTCCTGCAGCAGCAGCTGCTCGGCCTTGACACGCGTGAGGTCCTGGTGGTACCACGGCATGCTGACGCCGCCGCCGCTGACGCCGCCGCCGCCGCCGCCGCTGACGCCGCCGCTCATCCTGTGGAACAGACAGTGGGCACGCAGCTTGATGATCAGCGCCCGCACTGCCAACGCCACTACCGCCGCCACCGCCGCCACCGCCGCTACCGCCACTACCACCGCCAGTACCTCCACCACCACCTCCACCGCCACCACCGCCACCGCCGCCACCGCCACCACCACCACCGCCACTACCGCCACTACCACCCCCAGTACCTCCACCACCACTACCACCACCACCACCACTACCGCCACTACCGCCACCACCACTACCACCGCCACCACTACCGCCACTACCGCCACTACCACCCCCAGTACCTCCACCACCACCACCGCCACCACCGCCACCACCACCACTACCACCACCACCACTACCGCCACTACCACCACTACCACCGTCACTATCTCCAACACCACTACCACCACTACCGCCACTACCGCCACTACCACCCCCAGTACCTCCACCACTACCACCACCGCCACCACCGCCACCACCACTACCACCGCCACCACCACTGACACCACCACTACCACCGCCACCACCGCCACCACCACTACCGCCACTACTGCTGCCACCGCCACTCCCGCCACCAGCACCTCCACCACCACCACCACTGCCACCACCACCTCCACACCCAGCCCCGGCCTCTTTCGTCTCTCCAGTGGTCCATGTGTACACACCGCAGCAGGTACTACAAAGGCAAAGATCCCCCGTGTAGCCTGTAACAGGCTGTAGGGGCAAGTGCTGTTAGCGAGCAGCACCTGTGAAGGCTACTGGCACTGTGGCACACGAGCGGGTGGGTGGCTACCAGCACCACGCCCGGCCGCCTTTGTCTCTCCACAGTGGTCGATGTTTAACGCACCGGGCACCGGGCTCTGGTGTTGTTGGTAGGCTCGTTGGGGGGGGGGGCGTGAAAGAGAGGATGTGAGGATAATTTTCCGTGTGTCTGTGTGTCTGTGTGTCTGTGCGTGTGTCTGTCCGGGAAAACAACGCCTTCCCCCCTCGCGATGCCGGACGGGCAACTCTGTCGTGGACAGTGCTGTGGGGGGAGGGCCAAATCCGATTGGCCCTCTCCCCTCATTGCGTCTGTGGCCACCACAGTGGCTAAACGGGGGCTCTGGATGGGTGCGAGGGGCTGGTAACCCCTCCACCTTCAAAAAATTACCACAAAACCACGACTGAAATATCTAACTAATAAGCTTGTGACGGAGGCCCCGGGGGGACAGGCGTCTATGACGTCTCCTGGCCAAACCCCAATTGGCGGAGCCAGGAGATTTAATCTCTACCCTCGGGGCTCCTCCAGAAACAACGAATAGCCACTTCGCGTGGCCACGTGGAATGTTCGAACGCTCACTGCGGAGGAGAGGCTGCCACTCCTCTGTCAGGAGCTGGACCGGTACCGCCTGGATCTCTGTGGCATTCAGGAGGTCCGCTGGACCGGTTCTGGCTCCTGCCACCATGAGGGGTAGACAGTCCTCTACTCGGGGCAGCAGACTGCCAAAAACAGGGTGTGGCTCTTCTTTTGAACACAAGAATGAAGGGTGCGTGGGAGCGTGGCAGTGAGGTGTGGGAAGCTGTAAGCCCCAGGCTACTTTGGGCTCACCTTCCCATCAACCGGAGGCGAGGAGTGGTGGTCGTGGTTGCTTATGCCCCCACCGAAGATGGACATCCGTGGAGGGATGCAGGCAAAGCCGATGAGTCAGATCCCTTCTATGACCTCCTGTCACAGGTGCTGGCTAAAGTGGCCCCTCGGGATAGAATCATCTTGTTGGGTGACTTCAATGCCCGAGTTGGTCATGATGCTGGCACCTGGTCTGGAGTGATTGGAGGGCATGGGCCAGATCAGCTCAAAACAACGGTAGGAGGCTGATAGATTTTTGTGCAGCCCGTGGGTTTGTAATTACCAAAACGCTGTTCCGGCATCGGCGCATCCACACAACATCATGGATGCATGCCGGGTCCAAGCAAGAACATCTGCTGGACTACGTAGTGACGAACCAGAGGATGCGAGCCCATGTCCTTGACACCAGGACCTACCGTGGAGCTGATCTGCCCTCTGACCATCGACTAGTCATCTGTAAGATACACCTGCCATTCTTCCACTCCGCTGGTGGGTGTACACCGTGGACCCCATTCCAACCTAAAGTGGCCTGGTCTCAGTTAGCTGATGAAAGTTGCAAGAGAGAATTTCATCATCGCTGGCAGCTGGGGTTGGTATCGTCCCCCACTCCTCCTGATGTCGAGGGTAAATGGGCAAGGTTTAGGACTGTGACTCATGCAGCTGCAATGGTAGTCCAGATCTCCCCAGAGACCCTGGCTGACGGAGGAAGTGTTGAGAAAAAAGCGACAAGCCCACTGTAATCGGCTACAGAATCCCACGTCAGAGAATGAGGAGGCTTACCGCAGCCTTCGCTCGGAGGTTCGGAGAGCTGTGAGGCGCTGCAAGGATGGGTGGTGGTCACGGATTGCTGAGGAGATGGAGTCTGCCTCAGTGGCCGGCGATCACAAATCTTTATTTAACTTCATCAAAAAAGTAACCTGCAGCGCCATACCTTTTAACATCATTAGGGGAAAAATCGGTGTTCCAATGTCCGACCCCTAGGAACAGCTTTGCAGATTTGCTGAGCATTTTTGTGAGGTCCTGGGGGAGGGGAAAGCCCTCAGTCAGGAAAACATCGTGGGACAACGTGGGGATGACCCTGCTGAGGATGCGGTGCCTCAAATATTGGAGAAAGTCACCCCCTGTGAGTGGCTGGCTGAGGTGCCATCTGATGAGGAAGTAATGAAGGCGAGTCTGAGACCAGGAAAGGAACCGGGCAGAAATTATCTCCCAAGCGAAATGCTGACGGAGGGTGGCGTTTGTGCACAGACTGCCCTATATGACATCATAACAACAGTCTGGACCACTGGACGGGTTCCACAGGATTGGAAGGATGCCCTGGTGGTCCCCCTCTTCAAGAAGGGGGACCGCACAGACTGTAAAAACTACAGGGGCATCTCACTCCTCAGTGTGCCGGGAAACGTCCTGGCAAGGATTATTCAACATCGCCTTGCCAGGCACGCTGAGGAGAGGCTTGCGGAGCCCCAATGCGGTTTCAGGAAAGGGCGGTCCTGCACAGGTGCGATAATTTCTGTCCGTCTGCTACAACAGAGATGTAGAGAATTCCAACAAGACCTATATCTCTGCTTTATTGACCTGGTCAAGGCCTATGATACCATCAGTAGGCCTGAGCTCTGGGTTGTTCTTCATGCTTTCGGAGTCGCTGACCCTCTGCTCACACTCATTAAGGACCTTCATGACGGTGAGCAGGCCCAGGTAAAACTACGTGGCCGGGAGTCCGAGCCATTCTCTGTACACCTTGGGGTGGGACAGGGATGTCCTCTGGCTCCCACATTATTTAACATCTATTTCGACCACGTAGTTCGTGAAGCCTTCATAGATGTACCGGAGCAATTTCCATCTGGTACAGATACAATGGGAGGCTGATCGATGCCCGGGTGCGGTCAAGGAATGGCTCCCTATTGCTCAACCACGTTATGTATGCTGATGATTTGGCAATAGCTGCTCGTTCAGAGGAGGAGTTGGAGACGCTGCTGCTGAGACTGGAGCGTGCCACTAAGAGCTGGGGCCTTACCATCAGCCCCACCACAACGAAGCACCTGCCTGGGTATTTTGTACCATCGGACACTCCACCCCCACAATTCCCAATCGGTGATGGGGCAGTGGTGGAGAGAGTGGAGAGTTTTCCAAACCTGGGCAGTGTGCTTATGACCGGCTCCAGTTTAACAGTAGAGGTCTCACTCCGAATCAGTCGAGCGGCATTATCTTTTAATCTTTTGCATAACGCTGTGTGGAAGCTACCTGGTCTGTCGCTCCGCACGAAGCTTCGGGTCTTCTCGGCCACAGTCATCCCCTCCCTTCTCTACGCTTGCGAAACGTGGACCCCCCTAATGGAGCATCTTCGCCGGTTAGAAACATTTAGGCTGGCCTGCCTACGATCAATCCTGGGTTTAACCATCTGGATTGTGTGAGGAGCTCACAAATCTTTGAAAGATCTGGGCAAGGTCCCATCAGTGAGCTCCTCCGGCGGGGAAGGCTGCGATGGCTGGGTCATGTAGCCCGCATGCCCAATCATCGCATGCCCAAACAGCTTTTGTTCGGCCGGATCGAGGGGGCTAAACGGGCGTGGCACGGGCTAGAGAAGAGATGGAGTGACGTGGTACAGGAGGACGTGGAGCTGAGTAGACTTGCCGATGACTGGTACCAGCGGTGTCAAGATCGGCCTCTGTGGAGGAGGCTCGTGAAGGACGCTACTGGGCAGTTGGAGGCAGTCGCCCTCCAACAACAACG
The DNA here is from genome assembly GCF_010993605.1 of Petromyzon marinus. Taxonomy (NCBI): domain Eukaryota; kingdom Metazoa; phylum Chordata; class Hyperoartia; order Petromyzontiformes; family Petromyzontidae; genus Petromyzon; species Petromyzon marinus. The sequence goes on from NW_022639311.1 coordinate 54,051, forward strand.
GAGGGCGGAGGAGCGACGCTCACAACAACGAGCGGAGCACCGGGTGGCTAAAGCACAGCAAGTTGGCACAGTAGGGGGCACAGGTGGTGCATCAGCCAGTCATCTCAGTCAGTCGACCCGTGGCATCTGGGTCTGCCCCGTGACCTCCTGCCAGCGGGCATTCGACACTTCACGTGGCCTAAAGGTGCACATGGCCTGGCACAAGCGTCTTGGTGACGTCACCGCGAATGGCGATTGTTGTTGTGTGTACGTGTATGTGGAAGTGTAGTAGTTAGCGTGCTGCGCTACAAACCCGGCGGCCCGGGTTCGATTCCTGCTCACGGCCAACACCGGTGACGATTATCTGAACTGATCCCGGGCCTCCCCTAGGTCGACTCAGCCTCAAACGAGTGCCTGGTGCGGTGTGTAGTGAACATCGCCACTGGGGAGACAAAGGCGGCCGGGCGTGTTGCTGGCCACCCACCCTCTCGTGTGCTACTGTGCCGGCCTTCATAGGTGCTGCTCGCTAACAGCACTTGCCCCTACAGTCTGTTACAGGCTACACTGGGGATCTTTGTCTTTGTGTGTGCGAAACCAGGTTTAGAGTTTGAAGTTCAAGGTTTAACTTCTCCAAGCCGACCTCCCCCTCACTTCTCTGCCACCACCAAACGTCGCCTTCTCCACCCCCCCCCCCACCAACCCACCCCCACGACCACATCCCCCCCACCACCACAAACCCCCCCCCCCCCTTTCCACTACCAAAGCCACCCACCCCTCTGCCACCCACCCACCCATCCACACTACCGCCACCACCACGTGCACCACCACCTGTACCACCACCACCTGCACCACCTACACCACCATCACCACCACCACCTGTATAACCACCACCACCACCACCTGTACCACAACCACCACCACCTGTACCACCGCCACCACCACCACCTGTACCACAACCACCACCACCACCACCTACTCGACCTCGCAGCTTCATGAAAGCTTCGCGACGGTCACAATGAAACCTCCACCACTACCACCACCTGCACCACTACCACCACCACCACCTACACCACCATCACCACCACCACCACCACCACCACCACGTGCACCACCACCTGTACCACCTCCACCACAACCACCTGCACCACCTACACCACCATCAGAACCACCACCACCAAGTGCACCACCACCTGTACCACCTCCACCACAACCACCTGCACCACCTACACCACCTACACCACCATCACCACCACCAAGTGCACCACCACCTGTACCACCTCCACCACCACCACCTGCACCACCTACACCACCATCACCACCACCACGTGCACCATCACCTGTACCACCACCACCACCTGCACCACCTACACCACCATCACCACCACCACGACCACGTGCACCACCACCTGTACCACCTCCACCACCACCACCTGCACCACCTACACCACCATAACCACCACCACCACCGACGGGGGAGTTGTGAATTTGCGGTGGCGACATTTGACACTGGGCTCGAAAGAGCAGCAGCAGCATCAGCAGGAGCACGACTGTCAACAACGCTGCCGACAGTGAAGATGAAGGATGATCTCCCGCAGCCACAAGCAGCTGTGAAAGGCCCGGCACTGTGGGTACACGAGGTGGAGGTGTGGGGGAGATACGTAGACTCACACAGAGACCCGTAGACACACACGGAGACCCATAGACTCACAATGAGACTCGTAGACTCACAAGGAGACCCGTAGACTAACACAGAGATTTGTAGACACACACGGAGACCCATATACTCACACGGAGACCCGTAGACTCACACGGAGACTCTAAGACTCACACGGAGACCCGTAGACTCACACGGAGACCCCTAGGCTCACAAGGAGACTCTTAGACTCACACGGAGACCCCTAGGCTCACAAGGAGACCCGTAGACTCAAACAGACACTCGTATACTCAAACAGAGACCCGTAGACTCACACGGAGACTCGTAGACTCACACGGAGACCCGTAGACTCACAATGAGACTCGTAGACTCACAAGGAGACCCGTAGACTGACACAGAGATTCGTAGACTCACACGGAGACTCTTAGACTCACACGGAGACCTGTAGACTCACACAGAGACCGGTAGACTCACACAGAGACCCGTAGACTCACACGGAGACCCCTAGGCTCACAAGGAGACTCTTAGACTCACACGGAGACCCGTAGACTCACACGGAAACTCTTAGACTCACACGGAGACCCCTAGGCTCACAAGGAGACCCGTAGACTCAAACAGACACCCGTAGACTCACACGGAGACTCATAGAATTACACGGAGACCCGTAGACTCACACGGAGACTCTTAGACTCACACGGAGACCCTAGGCTCACAAGGAGACCCGTAGACTCAAACAGACACCCGTAGACTCACACGGAGACCCGTAGACTCCTCACACGGAGACCGGTAGACTCACACGGAGACCCGTAGACTCACAATGAGACTCGTAGACTCACAAGGAGACCCGTAGACTGACACAGAGCTCGTAGACTCACACGGAGACTCTTAGACTCACACGGAGACCCGTAGACTCACACAGAGACCGGTAGACTCACACAGAGACCCGTAGACTCACACGGAGACCCCTAGGCTCACAAGGAGACTCTTAGACTCACACGGAGACCCGTAGACTCACACGGAAACTCTTAGACTCACACGGAGACCCCTAGGCTCACAAGGAGACCCGTAGACTCAAACAGACACCCGTAGACTCACACGGAGACTCGTAGAATTACACGGAGACTCTTAGACTCACACGGAGACCCCTAGGCTCACAAGGAGACCCGTAGACTCAAACAGACACCCGTAGACTCACACGGAGACCCGTAGACACACACAGAGACCCGTAGACTCCTCACACGGAGACCGGTAGACTCACACGGAGACCCGTGGACTCACAATGAGACTCTTAGACTCACAAGGATAACCCGTAGACTCACACAGAGACCCGTAGACTCCTCACACGGAGACCTATAGACTTACACGGAGACCCGTAGACAGGAAAACTCGGAGCCTCACATTGAATCAACTAAACGTCCCTCCCTAAAACCTTCTGCTGCAAGACCCCCTAGATTCTATGGTCTTCCAAAGATTCATAAAGAAGGCACTCCACTACGACCCATCGTATCCACGATCAACTCCCCTACCTATAAGCTAGCACGTTTTCTGTCGGATACCTTGCTACCTTTCACTGGCAAGACCTCCTCAGCTGTACTTAACTCAGCCCACTTGGTTTCTATGGTCAAAGACGTTGTACTGTCCCCTGACGATATCCTTGTCAGCTTCGATCTGGTCTCCTTGTTCACCAAGGTCCCGGTACCTGATACCATTGAAATAATTGAAAATTTGGTACAACATGGACTAAACCCCGAGGTACCTACGCTGGACAGGCACTGCCTCACCAACACCTACTTCACTTGGAATGGTTCCTTCTACAAGCAAAATGAGGGTACTCCCATGGGTCCCCCCTTGTCACCAATGATAGCCAATGTTTTCATGGAGAAATTTGAATCGGACGCCATCCAGACTTCCACCCTCAGACCTTCCCTGTGGAAGAGATATGTGGATGACTCTTTCGTCATTTGGCCACATGGCCTCCCAGCTCTGAACCTTTTCCTACACCACATCAATTCCAGACATCCAGCCATCAAATCATGGAAGTGGAGAAAAATGGCAAGCTACCATTCTTGGATGTTCTATTTGAGAGGAGACCTGATGGCTCATTGGGGCATTCTGTCTGCAGGAAACCCACCCACACAGATTCCTACTTGAAGCCTGATTCCCACCACCACCCAGCCCAAAAGAATTCTCTCATCAAAACTTTATACCATAGGGCTCATTGCATTTCGGACCAACGACACCTGACCAGTGAATTAAAACATGTACACCTGGCCCTTTAAAGGAATGGTTACTCTGACCGTACCATCCGCCAAGCTGTTTCTCCCTCCATACAGAAACAACCACTTGATACTCCGGTCAAAACCATCACACTACCATATATAGCAGGCGTTACTAAAAAGATTTCCAAAATTCTTAACAAACACAAGATCCAGGTCCGGTTCAATACAGTACATAAAATTCGTGATCTGATCCCATCCGTGAAGGATGTCATTCCTGACTTACAGTACCCCGGGGTTTACAAATTGAGTTGTACCTGCGGTGATTGCTATATCGGGGAGACGAAGCGACATGTCTCTGACCGAATTCGCGAGCACAAATCAGATTTGAAACACAGCAGAACGAATTCTTCTACCGTGGCTGATCACTGTTACAACGCTGTGGGTGATCACGATATAATTTTCTCCGATACCAAGGTTCTTTGCCAACCCACGGGTTTTTATCAGAGATTTGTCCACGAGGCAATTCAGATCTACAAACACGGACACAATTTCAACCGAGAAGATGGTTTCAAATTAAGCAACCATTGGAAAGATGTTCTAAATCGAACTAAACATTAAACTAATTTTCATTGGTACAGTATATATTTTTTTCAAGTAATGGTACCCCAAATTTTCGCAGCACAGGCTGGTGCACTGCCGGTGCCGATCACTGTGCTACACCTTTCATCAAATGCTAATTTTTACGCTAACTCCTTTGTAAAGGCACCTTAATCCCTCTCACGCAGCTTAAAGGTGCACTGCCGCGTGCTACACCTTTCATCATGCTAAGTCTGCCAATCAAATGCTAATTTTTTGTTACGCTAATTCCTTCGTCAAGGCACCTTAATCCCTCTCACACAGCTTTAAAGGTCGCAGTCTGAGCTTGGATCTGTTTCACTGCAGCGCAGTCTTCGAGACAGGCCGGTCCCTTCACCTGATGAAGGCCGCTTGTGTTGTGGCCGAAACGTCGTGATTTTTGTTGTTTTACCTAAGTGACTTTACCGAATAGAACCAAAGAGTTTGGATCCTTGAGGTCACGAAAGCTTCAAATCTAGAACTCACATGGAGACCCGTAGACTCACAAGGAGACCCATAGACTCACAAGGAGACCCATAGACTCACACAGAGACCCGTAGACTCACACGGAGACTGGTAGACTCACACGGAGATGGGAAAATAATAAAAGTAAATAAAAAAAGTACAACGTTTCGATCAAAACATCATCGGGAGGAAAAAGTGCGGAAAAACTTTCCCAAATCTACAACAAGAAACCGGATGACACACACAGAGACACACACACAGACACACACGGACACACACAGAGAGACACACACACACAGACACACACAGACACATACACAGAGACACACACAGCCACACACACAGAGACACACACACACATAGACACACACACATAGACACACACAGTCACACACACACACGCAGAAACACACAGAGACACATAGAGACACACTTAGACACATAGAGACACACAGAGACACACACACAGAGACACACAGACACACACACACGGACACACACACAGAGACACTCACACAGAGACACACACACAGACACACACACACGGACACACACATACAGACACACACAAACACGGACACACACACAGAGACACACAGAGACACTCACACACGGACACACAAACAGACACACACAGACACACACACTAAAACACACAGACACACACACAGACACACACACACACAGACATACACACAGACACAGACACACACAGAGACACACACACACAGACACACAAACACACAGACACACACACAGACACACACACAGAGACACACACACAGACACACACACAGAGACACACACAGACACCCACACACAGACACACATACACAGATACACACACAGAGACACACAGACATACACAGACACACACACAGACACACACAAAGACACACATACACAGATACACACATACAGAGACACACAGACACACACAGACACACACACAGACACACACACAGACACACACACAGAGACACACAGACACACACAGAGACACACACAGAGACACACACATACACACAGAGACACACAGACACACACAGAGACACACACACAGAGACACACACAGAGACACACACACAGAGACACAGACACACACAGAGACACACAGACACACACAGAGACACACACACATAGAGACACAGAGACACACACAGAGACACACACAGAGACACACACATAGACACACACACAGAGACACACAGAGACACTTACACACAGAGACACACACAGAGACACACACAGAGACACACAGAGACACACACACAGAGACACACACAGAGACACACACACACAGAGACACACACAGAGACACACACACAGAGACACACGGAGACACAAACACACAGACACACAGACACACACAGAGACACACAAACACACACAGAGACACACAGAGACACACACACATAGAGACACAGAGACACACACAGAGACACACAGACACACACAGAGACACACACACAGAGACACACACAGAGACACACACACAGAGACACAGACACACACAGAGACACACAGACACACACAGAGACACACACACATAGAGACACAGAGACACACACAGAGACACACACAGAGACACACACACATAGAGACACAGAGACACACAGAGACACTTACACACAGAGACACTTACACACAGAGACACACACAGAGACACACAGAGACACACACACAGAGACAGAGACACACACACACAGACACACCGAGACACACACAGACACACACAGAGACACACACACACAGACACACACAGAGACACACACACAGAGACACACGGAGACACACACACACAGACACACAGACACACACAGAGACACACAAACACACACAGAGACACACACACATAGAGACACAGAGAGACACACAGAGACACACACACAGACACACACAGAGACACACAGATACACTTACACACAGACACACACAGAGACACACACAGAGACACACACATAGAGACACAGAGACACACACAGAGGCACACACACAGAGACACACACAGAGGCACACACACAGAGACACACACAGAGAGACACACACAGAGACACACACACAGAGACACGCAGAGACACTTACAGTGTAACGCCACTCGACCCTTCTCTGCCAAGTGTCTCTCCCGATCCGTCTTTGTCTCTCTTTTGACACACGGCAGCTATGGAGTGCCTCGGTTCGTTCCTGGTTCCGATCTGACCGATTTGGTGCTTACCGCAAGTTCCACACCCACACAGACACATGCACTTGTGTGTGTGTGCGTGTGTGTCTGTGTAATCTTTCCCGAGCACACGCCATGCTCACACACACACTGACACACACACACTGACACACGCACACACTGACACACGCACACACACACCCACCCACATTGACACGCACACACACACTGACACGCACGCACACTGACACACACTGACACACAAACTGACACACACGCGCATACACACACAGACACACACATTGACACACACACACACTAACTCACGCACACACACACACACTGACACACACACAGACACACCCACACACACTGACACGCACACACACACTGACACGCACGCACACACTGACACACACACTGACACACACTAACACACACACTGACACTCACACACTAACTCACCTACACACTGACACACACACACGCGCACATACGCACTGACACACACACACTGACTCACCTACACACTGACACACACACACTAACACAATGACTCATATACACACTGACACACACCCAGACACACGCACACTAACTCACCTACACACTGACACACACACAGACAAACACACACTAACTCACCTACACAGTGACACAAACACACACACAACAACAACAACCGCCATTCGCCAATAAGTGGCGGTGACGTCACCACGACGCTTGTGCCAGGCTATGTGCACCTTGAGGCCACGTGAAGTTTCGAACGCCCGCTGGCAGGAGGTCACGGGGCAGATCCAGGTGCCACGGGTCGACTGACTGAGATGACTGAGATGACTGGCTGATGCACCACCTGTGGCCCCTACTGTGCCAACCTGCTGTGCTTTAGCCACCCGGTGTTCCGCTCGTTGTTGTGAGCGTCGCTCCTCCGCCGTCCATTGTTGTTGGAGGGCGACTACTTCCAACTGCCCAGTAGCGTCCTTCACGAGCCTCCTCCACAGAGGCCGATCTTGACACCGCTGATACCAGTCAAGCGCAAGTCCACTCAGCTTCACGTCCTCCTGTACCACATCACTCCATCTCTTCTCTAGCCCGTGCCGCGCCCGTTTAACCCCCTCGATCCGACCGAACAAAAGCTGTTTCGGCATGCGGTGGCTGGGCATGCGGGCTACATGACCCAGACAACGCAGCCTTGCCTGCCGGAGGAGCTCAACGACGGGACCTTGCCCAGATCTTTCAAGGATTTGTGAGCTCCTCACACAATCCAGCCTGGTTAAACCCAGGATGGATCGTAGGCAGGCAAGCCTAAATGTTTCTAATCGGCGAAGATGTTCCATTAAGGGGGTCCACGTTTCGCAAGCGTAGAGAAGGGAGGGAATGACCGTGGCCGAGAAGACCTGAAGCTTAGTGCGGAGCGACAGACCAGGTAGCTTTCACACCCCGTTACGCAACTGATGAAAAGATATTGCCGCTCGACTGATTCGGAGTGAGACCTCTGCTGTTAAACTGGAGCCAGTCATAAGCACACTGCTCCAGGTATGGGAAACTCTCCACTCTCTCCACAACTGCCCCATCACCGATTGGGAGTTGTGGGGGTGGAGTGTCCTATGGTACAAAATACCCAGGCAGGTGCTTAGTTTTGGTGGGGTTGATGGTAAGGCCCCACCTCTTAGTGGCACGCTCCACTCTCAGCAGCAGCGTCTCCAACTCCTCCTCTGACTGAGCAGCTATTACCAAATCATCGGCAAACATAACGTGGTTGAGCAATAGGGAGCCATCCCTTGACCGCACCCGGGCATCGATCAGTCTCCCATTATATCTGTACCAAATGGAGATTCCCCCGGGACGGCTATTGAAGGCTTCACGAACTACGTGGTCAAAATAGATGTTAAATAATGTGGGAGCCAGAGGACATCCCTGTCGCACCCCAAGGTGTACAGGCAATGGCTCTGACTCCCGGCCACGTAGTTTTACCCGGGCCCGCTCACCATCATGAAGGTCCTTAATGATCGTGAGCAGGGGGTCAGGGACTCCGAAAGCACGAAGAACAACCCAGAGCCCAGGCCTACTGACGGTATCATAGGCCTTGACCAGGTCAATAAAGCAGAGATGTAGGTCTTGTTGGAATTCCCTACACCTCTGCTGTAGCAGACGGACAGAAAATATGGCATCTGTGCAGGACCGCCCTTTCCTGAAACCGCATTGGGGATCCGCAAGCCTCTCCTCAGCGTGCATGGCAAGGCGATGTTGAATAATCCTTGCCAGGACCTTTTCCGGCACACTGAGGAGTGAGATGCCCCTGTAGTTGTTACAGTCTGTGCGGTCCCCCTTCTTAAAGAGCGGGACCACCAGGGCATCCTTCCAATCCTGCGGAACCCGTCCAGTGGTCCAGACTGTTGTTATGATGTCATCTAGGGCAGTATGTGCACAAACGTCACCCCCCCTCAGCATTTCGCTTGGGAGATCATCTCTGTCCTGTGCCTTTTCTGGTCTCAGACTCCGGATCGCCTTCAGTACTTCCTCAACAGATGGCACCTCAGACAGCCACTCACAGGGGGGTGACTTCCTACAATAGTTGAGGCACCACAGCCTCAGTAGGGTCATCCCCACTTTGTCCCACGATGTTTTCCTGGCTGAGGGCTTTCCCCTCCCCCAGGACCTCACAGAAATGTTCAGCAAATCTGCAAACCTGTTCCTGGGTGGCGTAGATTGGAACACCATTTTTTCTGCTAATGATGGTAATAGGTGTGGCGCTGCAGGTTACTTTTTGATGGAGTTAAATAGAGATTTGTGATCGCGAGCCAATGAGGCAGACTCCATCTCCTCAGCAACCCGCGACCACCACACACCCTTGCAGTGCCTCACAGCTCTCCGAACCTCCAAGCGAAGGCTGCGGTAAGCCTCCTCATTCTCTGATGTGGGATTCTGTAGCCGATGACAATTGGCCTGTCACTTTTTCTCAACTATCCTGAACACCTCCTCTGTCAGCCAGGGTCTCTGGGGAGGTCTGGACTGCGTACCCAAAGCAGCCATTGCAGCTGCATGAATCACAGTCCTAAACCTCGCCCATTTACCCTTGATATCAGGAGGAGTGGGGGACGATGCTAACCCCAGCCGCAAGCGATGATGAAATTCTCGCTTGCAACTTTCTTCAGCTAACTGAGACCAGGCCACTTTAGGTTGGAATGGGATCCTGGGTGTACACCGACCACCGGAGTGGAAGAATGGCAGGCGCATCTTACAGATGACTAGTCGATAGTCAGAGGGCAGATCAGCTCCACGGGTAGGTCCTGGTGTCAAGGACATAGGATCGTATCCGCTGGTCCGTCACTATGTAGTCCAGCACATGTTCTTGCTTGGACCCGGCATGCATCCATGATGTTGTGTGGATGCGCCGATGCCAGAACAGTGTGTTGGTAATTTCAAGCCCATGGGCTGCACAATAATCTAGCAGCCTCCTACCGTTGTTATTGAGCTAATCTGGCCCATGCCCTCCAATCACTCCAGACCAGGTGCCAGCATCATGACCAACTCGGGCATTTAATTCACCCAACAAGATGGCTCTATCCCGAGGGGCCACTTTAGTCAGCACCTGTGACAAGAGGTCATAGAAGGCATCTGATTCATCCACTTTGCATGCATCTCTCCACGGATGTTCGTCTTCAGTGGGGGCATAAGTAACCACGACTACCACTCCTCGCCTCCGGTTGATGGGAATGCGAGCCCAAAGTAGCCTGGGGCTTACAGCTTCCCACACCTCACTGCCACGCTCCCACGCACCCTTCATTATTTTGTTCAAAAGAAGAGCCACACCCTGTTGTTTGGCAGTCTGCTGCCCCGAGTAGAGGACTGTCCAACCCTCATGGTGGCAGGAACCAGAACCGGTCCATCGGACCTCCTGAATACAACAGAGATCCAGGCGGTACCGGTCCAGCTCCCGACAGAGGAGTGGCAGCCTCTCCTCCGCAGTGAGCGTTCGAACATTCCACGTGGCCACACGCAGTGGCTTTTCGTTGTTTCTGGAGGAGCCCCGAGGGTAGAGATTAAATCTCCTTGCTCCGCCAATTGGGGTTTAGCCAGGAGACGTCATAGACGCCTGTCCCCCCAGGGCCTCCGGCACAAGCTTATTAGTTAGATATTTCAGTCGTGGTTTTGTGGTAATTTTTTGAAGGTGGAGGGGTTACCGGCCCCTCGCATCCATCCAGAGCCCCCCGTTTAGCCACTGTGGTGGTCACGGACGCCATGAGGGGAGAGGCCAATCGGAATTGGCCCTCCCCCCACAGCACTGTCCACGACAGAGTTGCCCGTCCGGCACCGCGTACACACAGACACACACACAAGAACACACTAACTTACATACATACACACACACACAAGAACACTTACTCACATACACACAGACAGACACACACACTCACATACACACAGACACACACACTCACATACACACAGACACACGTACGTGCCTCTGTGAGCTTACACACACACACAGACACACACAGACACACAATGACAAAGATCCCCACACCCACGGTATAGCCTCCACAAACTGTCGGGGCAAGTGCTGTTAGCGAGGATCACTCGCCTGGACGCACTTTACATCCTGCATATACTGTATATATTTTTTTCAAATATATAAAAGTATTAATTATAAATGTGCCCACCTTAATGAAATCACATTGTCGCACGGAGCGTGCAGGAAGTGTTGTGTAACTGAGTTCAATTCCACAATGGGGTTTTATTTTTTTTAAAGGGAATGCGGTGGAGGGGATTTAAAAATAACTCTTTAGTGGGTGGACTAATCTCCATCTGTTCCTTCTCACTCCATTCTACCACGTGGGTGGACTAATCTCCATCTGTTCAATCTTTCTACATTCTACACACGTGTGTGGACTAATCTCCGTCTGTACAATTGAGTGAGAAGGAACAAATTGAGATTAGTCCATCCACGGGTGGACAATGGAGTGAGAAGGAACAGATGGAGATTAGTCCACACACGTGGTAGAAGTGAGTGCGATGGAACAGATGGAGATTAGTCCACACACGTGGTAGAAGGGAGTGAGATGGAACAGATGGAGATTAGTCCACACACAGGATAGAAGGAAGTGAGATGGAACAAATGGAGATTAGTCCACACACGGGGTAGAGGGGAGTGAGATGGAACAGATGGAAATTAGTCCACACACGTGGTAGAAGTGAGTGAGATGGAACAGATGGAGATTAGTCCACATACGGGGTAGAAGTGAATGAGATGGAACAGATGGAGATTAGTCCACACGCGGGGTAGAAGGGAGTGAGATGGAACAAATGGAGATTAGTCCACACACGGGGTAGAAGGGAGTGAGATGGAACAGATGGAGATTAGTCCACACACAGGATAGAAGGAAGTGAGATGGAACAAATGGAGATTAGTCCACACACGGGGTAGAGGGGAGTGAGATGGAACAGATGGAAATTAGTCCACACACGTGGTAGAAGTGAGTGAGATGGAACAGATGGAGATTAGTCCACACACGAGGTAGAAGTGAATGAGATGGAACAGATGGAGATTAGTCCACACACGGGGAAGAAGTGAGATGGAACAGATGGAGATTAGTCCACACACGTGGTAGAAGTGAGTGCGATGGAACAGATGGAGATTAGTCCACACACGTGGTAGAATGGAGTGAGATTGAACAGATGGAGATTAGTCCACACACGGGGTAGAAGGGAGTGAGATGGAACAGATGGAGATTAGTCCACACACGTGGTAGAATGGAGTGAGATGGAACAGATGGAGATTAGTCCACCCACGGGGTAGAAGGGAGTGAGATTGAACAGATGGAGATTAGTCCACACACGGGGTAGAAGGGAGTGAGATGGAACAGATGGAGATTAGTCCACACACGTGGTAGAAGGGAGTGAGATGGAACAGATGGAGATTAGTCCACACACGTGGTAGAATGGAGTGAGATTGAACAGATGGGGTGGACTAATCTCCATCTGTTCCATCTCATTCCCTTCTACCCCGTGTGCTGCAGCTGCTACTGCTGCTGCTACTGCTGCTACTACTACTACTGATGCTGCTACTACTACTGCTGCTACTGCTGCTGCTACTACTACTACTGTTACTACTGCTGCTGCTACTGCTGCTGCTACTGCTGACGCTACTACTACTGCTGCTACTGCTGCTGCTACTGCTGCTGCCATTACTATGCTACTACCGCTGCTACTACTGCTACTACTGCTATTATTTCTGCTGCTACTACTGCTACTACTGCTGCTACTGCTGCTGCTACTACTACTACTGTTACTACTGCTGCTGCTACTGCTGCTGCTACTGCTGACGCTACTACTACTGCTGCTACTGCTGCTTCTACTGCTGCTGCCATTACTATGCTACTACCGCTGCTACTACTGCTGCTACTGCTACTACTGCTATTATTTCTGCTGCTACTACTGCTCCTACTGCTGCTACTACTGCTGCTGCTACTTCTGCTGCTGCTGCTTCTGCTGCTACTACTACTGCTGCTACTACTACTGCTGCTACTACTGCTGCTGTTGCTACTGCTGCCACTACTATGCTACTACTGCCGTTACTGCCGCTACTGCTACTACTGCTACTGCTGCTACTGCTGCTACTACTACTACTGTTGCTACTACTGACGCTACTGCTGCTACTACTACTGCTACTATTGCCGCTACTACTACTGCTACTACTACTGCTGCTACTACGGCTACTACTGCTACTGCTGCTACTGCTGCAACTACGGCTACTACTGTTGCTACTACTGCTACTACTATGCTACTACTATTGCCGCTACTGCTGCTGCTGCTGACGCTACTATTGCTGCTGCTACTACTGTTGCTACTACTGCTGCTGCTACTACTGCTGCTACTACTGCTACTGCTGCTACTACTGTTGCTGCTACTATGCTACTACCATTTCCGCTACTACTGCTGCTGCTGACGCTACTATTTCTGCTGCTGCTACTACTGCTGCTGCTACTACTGCTACTACTGCTACTGCTGCTACTACGGCTACTACTGTTGCTACTACTGCTGCTACTACTACTGCTACTACTACTGCTGCTACTACTGCTACTGCTGCTACTACGGCTACTACTGTTGCTACTACTGCTACTACTATGCTACTACTACTGCTGCTACTACTGCTACTACTGCTACTGCTGCTACTACGGCTACTACTGCTTCTACTACTGCTACTACTATGCTACTACTACTGCTTCTACTACTGCTACTACTATGCTACTACTACTGCTGCTACTACTGCTACTACTACTACTGCTGCTACTACGGCTACTACTGTTGCTACTACTACTGCTACTACTATGCTACTACCATTTCCGCTACTACTGCTGCTGCTGACGCTACTATTTCTGCTGCAACTACTGCTGCTACTGCTACTACTGCTGCTGCCGTTACTACTACTACTGCTGCTACTACTGCTACTGCTGCTACTACTGCTGCTACTACTACTGCTGCTACTACTGCTACTACTATTGCCGCTACTACTGCTGCTGCTGCTGATGCTACTGCTGCTGCTACTGCTAGGGGAGTGTTTTCCGTGCTCCAAGTCGCACCGGGCAGTGCTTTCCACCCTCGTGGTGGCGACAGGAAACGCGAGACCGGCACGGAACTTCCTCTCAACCTCCACTCACCCTACACTCACCCTACACTCACCCTGTCACTCACCCTCCACTCACCCTGTCACTCACCCTGTCACTCACCCTACACTCACCCTGTCACTCAAACTACACTCACCCTACACTCACCCTACACTCACCCTACACTCACCCTGTCACTCACCCTCCACTCACCCTGTCACTCACCCTGTCACTCACCCTACACTCACCCTGTCACTCAAACTACACTCACCCTACACTCACCCTACACTCACCCTACACTCACCCTGTCACTCACCCTCCACTCACCCTACACTCACCCTGTCACTCACCATGTCACTCACCCTACACTCACCCTACACTCACCCTGTCACTCACCCTCCACTCACCCTGTCACTCACCCTGTCACTCACCCTACACTCACCCTACACTCACCATGTCACTCACCCTACACTCACCCTACACTCACCCTGTCACTCACCATGTCACTCACCCTACACTCACCCTACACTCACCCTACACTCACCCTGTCACTCACCCTCCACTCACCCTGTCACTCACCCTACACTCACCCTACACTCACCCTGTCACTCACCCTACACTCACCCTACACTCACCCTGTCACTCAAACTACACTCACCCTGTCACTCACCATGTCACTCACCCTACACTCACCCTACACTCACCCTGTCACTCACCATGTCACTCACCCTACACTCACCCTACACTCACCCTGTCACTCACCCTCCACTCACCCTGTCACTCACCCTACACTCACCCTACACTCACCCTGTCACTCACCCTACACTCACCCTACACTCACCCTGTCACTCAAACTACACTCACCCTACACTCACCTTACACTCACCCTCCACTCACCCTGTCACTCACCCTGTCACTCACCCTACACTCACCCTGTCACTCAAACAACACTCACTCTACACTCACCCTACACTCACCCTCCATTCACCCTACACTCACCCTACACTCACCCTGTCACTCACCATGTCACTCAAACTACACTCACCCTACACTCACCCTACACTCACCATGTCACTCACC